>BHDV01071008.1:161489-181553 GCA_005406045.1 Adoxophyes honmai | reverse complement strand
CGTAATGAAAGAACTTTGTAAACCTTGCAGGTTTGTACGGAACCCTCGGTGCGCGAGTCCGACTCGCACTTGGCCGGTTTTTTTATCTTATAATGTACTATAAGTTGCTGCGTTGCAAGCCCGGCGAGACTGACGCGACCCATAAGGTGTGTAGGCGACCGTGCCTCGGTACCGCTCTGCTTTCAGAACGGGACGTAATGGCGTGAATACCTGCGTCCAACGAGTTGCCTTGGCCCTTGGATGAGTGATACATGATTTTACTTCAATATAATTATCTCCACATTTCGTGCGCTTCGTTTTTTTGACTATTTTTTTTAAGTAACAAATTTTACTTTGTCTAACTGCCGCCTATGAATCAAGGCCTACAATACATACATACATACATATTCTCACGCCTGTATTCCCAAGAGGGGTAGGCAGAGCACATGAATCCGAAAATCCAGTGCCACGTTTAGCAATTTCAGGGTTACCAGATGGTTAAACGTGATATTGTAGTGACAGGTTGCTAGCCCATCCCCCACAATGCACTAACCCTTTCCCAGAGTCGACTCTTACGATACCCACGGGAAGAAAGGGGGAGGTGTTATTCTAACCCAGCACCACACGGGAAGGCCTACAAGGATATAAAAAAACCATTCACCAGTCACTATCACTATAGTTTCCTCTTTCATCTGTTTTTAAACAAAAATTACGCAAGAACTGGTTACGAAACATGAAAAACCGGCCAAGTGCGAGCCGGACTCGCGCACGAAGGGTTCCGTACCAAAAACTGCAAAAAATCAGAATTTTTGTGTGGGAGCCCCCCTTAAATATTAATTTAATTTTATTATTTATTTTTAAAGTAAATATTTAATTAAATATTCTGTGAGCATTTCAAGTATTTAGCTGTTACAATTATTTAAATAGACCCAAAACTGCAAAAAAAAAAACACGTTTTTTCTATGGGAGCCCCCTTAATTATTATTATTATTTTGATTTTAGTATTTGTTGTTATAGCGGCAACAGAAATACATCATCTGTGAAAATTTCAACTCTCTAGCTCTCACGGTTCATGAGATACAGCCTGGTGACAGACGGACAGACGGACGGACAGACAGCAAAGTCTCAGTAATAGGGTCCCGTTTTTACCCTTTGGGTACGGAACCCTAAAAAGTCATGGTTTTGTATTCCCTAAGCTTTGTGTTCTCCGCCTACATAATTATACTACGTGGGAATGCAGGTGTGATTGTACTGTATTATTATTGGCTATTTTTATCAGACATCCCCAATCTTGTATTCTCCACGTGACCTTTAAGCAATTAGCTCCAGTCCCAACTACATCCAGAACGATTGGCTATTGACTTACGTGTTCCTTCTTTTGTTCATTGACGAAATTGGGGCCGTGATAAGGGTAAACCTTTGTTTCGAGACGACTTATTCGACAGAGTACTAGTGATGTGAAAACTTAACGTGGGTGATATAGAACTACTAAGGTTCTCGAAGGTTTCTTGTTTGCAAAATAAGGAAGATAATATTGCAGAGAAAAAAGTTGCATTCAGAAAACAGTGGATTTACTTATTTATGCAAAAAAGGAAAGAAACATACATTTTGTGCACAATTTCAAACTTTTTTATGGTTACAAAGAATTTTGAAATATTCATATTATTATAACAATTTCAATTTGAGCTTTGACTCCCACTAACTTTAGTTTTATTTAGTTTTGGTTTATCTGATTTTGAATTAGTTTTGTTTCAAATAAATCTGGCACTTAACTACAAATGGCTGACTGATTTCACTAACGCTAAATAATTGTGTTTCTTATTTCATGGCCCCGCAGGAAATTATATAAACAAAAACCAAACGTATTTTTTTCTAAATCACCTGGAAGGTTTCAAATAGTGGCAGTGTTTTGTTTCTATTTTCTTTTATTTGGCGTCAGGTAAAGTCGAAGCCAGGAATGTTTCAGTTAGACGCTGTCAGCCGTGTCTATATTATTAGGACGTATATTGCCTAGTCACTTATCGTCTGTCTACTTTGAAAAAAATTGATTTATATCACAACTTTATATCATAAATTTCCAACAAAAATAATTATATTCGAAAATAAGCAAAAGGGCCAATGCATATAATACTCTACATACATACATACAATCATGCCTTTGTTCCCAAATGAGGTACGCAGGGCTAACGAAACGAGTCAGGCAAAACCATGATTATGACTATTTCACGCTTCGCAGCCAATTCTAGCATAAATATAGGTTTGAAAACAGATGGGAAAGGTTGTATTCTAGTAGTTTGCCTTATAGTGACAGCTATATGTATAGCAAAAATAAAAAAATAAAAGTAATTATTCAATTATTTGTTCAACAGATTAACAATCGATCTCTTTTCAGATAATTTACAAGCCAAAAATGGTTTCCACTACAGCCATATATCCCTAAAATAATATCCTATCCACACTACACAAATTCGGGAAAATGTAAAGAGCAAATAAATTCCCCTAGTCGCATGGGAGTTGGAATAATCGAATCACCCTATATAGAGGAGCCCCTAACATGAGTCGTCATAAAGAATTTATCACACCCTGTATTTGATTTTTTGTTGAATACAGGGACTTGTAGATTTAGCTGCCTTCAATCAATCTTAATAAATATTGCTTTGTCATGAAATAACTACGTCATGTTATTTTATTGAAAACAGTTGCTCACATTTTTTTTTCGTGACTTTTTATAGTTTCCAAGCTTTTATAATTTTTTAATGAACTGTTTTAATGTTTTATATGTCTCACATGTCACTTTATTTTAACGCGGGACTTATTCACGTATTAATATGATTATTACCTCGATATTTCGGCCGCGTAACAGCGATAGTCACAAGCAGACAAGCAGGGCATCCCATTCGTTCCGCAGCTGGGATGCTTCGAACTACCCGCACTTGATTTTACTCAGTACCGGCAGTAACTAACCGTCGCCCCATCACACCGACACAATACTAACAATGTCAGACGTTCAATGGATGACGAACCTCGAATATACTTTTTTTTTAAAAACACGGTTGGGATTATTATTACAAGCATTGGAACAACTTTGTTCACGGGATATTATGAGACAATTACATCAAACCGTTTGCCACATACTGCATACGGTATCTGCATTTTTTGTCTTGCGACAGCTGGCATAGCCCGACTAGACGACGGCGAATGTCGGACAGTCTAGCGTAAAATCGACGTTCGTTGACCGAAGTAGTTAAGAACACGTGTGGCGATCATATTTTATAGTCCAGACTTTTAGATACTTAAAATAAGGTAAACAAACCCGACAAATTCAAAAATCACGTAAGCTATGTGTTGCTACATTAAATACGACACTTTCTATTTTAGTCGCATTACATTCACCTTGTAATGCGACTAAAATAGAAAGTGTCGTATGTAATGTAGCAACACATACCTTACGTGATTTTTGACTTCGTCGGGTTGACTTTGTTTGTTGACCTTTTTTTAAGTACCTAAAAGTCTGGACAGTAGGTGAACGACTCAGCTCT
This sequence comes from Adoxophyes honmai, assembly GCA_005406045.1. Lineage (NCBI taxonomy): Eukaryota > Metazoa > Arthropoda > Insecta > Lepidoptera > Tortricidae > Adoxophyes > Adoxophyes honmai. Next base: position 178,035 of record BHDV01071008.1, on the reverse strand, counting down.
ATATATAACCAGTGAACACTTAATACCATTTCCCTAAAAGGAGACGTCATTCAAAAAGACGTATTTGAAACGTCAGCAAAAATCGGAATCAATTGAAAGGTAATCGCGTAATAAAAAGACTTAGTCAGAATCGGATATCAAAATGAGGATATTGAATTATTTTCGATGAATTGACGAATCCGGAATACGATTAAGGGTACCTATTGGGAATATTTAAAGGTCATTTTTAATTTGGGAAAGGAATATTGAATGGGATTGCTATTTGTTCTGTTGAGTTACGAGTATTAGAATAGAATTCTTTCATAGCAAAAATGTGTTGTGAACCTACACACATAAATTAAAAAAAAATACATAACTTACTTTTTCTTTTCCTAGTGTAACGAAATTTTTGTCAGCAATGTACAGGGTGTCCCATAAGTCCTTCGGAATTTAAATTTTGAACAAAAAACGGTGCGCAGGAGTGGCGCGCGGGATGCGGGGGAAACAAACGATTTTTTGCAACACTGTGTGGTAAATAAATTTTATTCGAAACTAGCAGACCCGGCGAAATTTGTTCCGCCTAAAATGTTTTTGTCTAAGTCTGACGTCATGCTACATTTTACGTCATATCCCTAGGAAGGGGATAAAAAGTGTAAAAAGAATAAAAAGTATTCTTGAGTTATAAATAGTCTAACCAACACGATTTTTTTTTAATTTACTCATAGAACATCAGCTTCATACAGGTATGAAGCTAATGAGAAACAAATACTAGTATTGAATTACGCGTTGCTTTCAAGAAGCAAGCAAATAAGTAAAGCAAATTAAAATCAAGCAAAGATTGGAAAAACATCAACATTTTTCTGGAAACTTGTAAGAGTTCGTTCACCTCTCGTTTATATTCATCGTTCTATCAACAGATAGCTGCTTAAATATTTATAAAGAAAACCAAAGTATAAAGTAACTTGAGTCTAATTGAAATAGACATTTTTATTAAGAGTATAAGTTTTGACATGTTTACGAAACTACAGCTTTTGTTGGCTTCAGGAAAAAAGCTCTTACCTTTCGAATTCTAAGTTATTTATAATTTCAAAGGAAGTAGGTAGGTGTTCTAGTAAATTTCCGGTGGACTTCTGACAGCTGAAATTTCAGCGAATACAACTTTATACATTTGAGTAGTGAAGTGTGATATCGGGTTTTGAATTACCCATCTTTTGGTTGGTCTGTAGTACTCTTATCACAGGGAAAATAACAAATTTAGGATCGTCATCATCATTTCAGCTATGAGACGTCCACTGCTGAACATAGACCTCCCCTTTAGACTTTCGTAAGTACCTATTGGAAGCGACCTGCATCCAGCGTCTTCCAGCGACCTTAATGAGGTTGTCAGTCTATCTTCTTCTAGATGGACGTCCTTGATCTATATCTGAATCCCTAAAGTTTTTTAACCTATTTTTATATTTCCTAACGTTTTATGTCATAATGATCATTTGCCCTAAAACTCATAATGCCATATTTTTAGTTTCCCTAAACATTTTATTTCAGGAACGATTGTTTTGGCGCTCCGCTCGCTTTACTCGCTAATTATGGTCATAAAATAAACCTAACCTATTTGATTTCTAGCCTACCTAAGTAAATGATTCCTGACTATTTTTGAATTATGGAAAATGATTATAATGGCAAGTGATCGTTAGGGCTACTGCCCATTAGGACAAAACAGTTAGGACAAATGATTTTATGACAAACGATGTTAGGGATGTCGAGGGAGACCCGGACGTCCTTCGCTGTGCTTGCTGGTCCGTGGTCTCCACGCTAGCACTTTTTGACCATCGGCCATCTGCTCTTCGTGCAACGCGGCCCATTCCCACTTCAAATTCCTAATCTGATGGGCTTTAGTATGTCTACGGATCTCCTCATTTCTGATTCGATCACGTAGGCACCCCGAGCTTTGAGCTGCCTACCGTTAAACTCGGCGGTTGACCTTTTTCTCGAAGTTGGACCTACCTAAATGGACCATTTGTCCTATGTAGGTGTGATCCTAACGTTATGTATTATGTTAGGACATATGGTAGAAGTATGAATCAACAACTTAGAGTACTGAGTGTCTGCCGGAGCGTAATATAATCCCAAAATGTAGTTTATCTTGCACAACTCACATTCGGGAACCCTTAGTACAGCACAATACGTGGTTGCAAGACAAAAGGACCGACTGGATTTGATTCCGCACATATTGAGTGTGAACGCCGCGTGTAAGGGGAAACTAACTTTTCCCTTTATTACATTTCTCTCACATTTTTTCCCTTTAAACTAAAAGGGCATCAGATTTAAGGATGTAAGGCGACGTGACCATGTCGGTTCTTAGAACCAATGAACCCGTGGGGTGTCGGATTTCGAATTATTTCGTATTACATTTACAAAATATAGAGGTAGGCAGAGCACATGAAACGCTGCATAGACAAACCATGACAGTTTCCAGTTTTGAAGCCAATTCCTGCAGTGGTTTATAAACAGGTGATAGACGTAATAATAGTAACAGGTTACTAAAGCATACCTAAATCTATGAAGAAGAAATTTGATGAAGTAATTAGTCGACATTGCAGCTATTATTGAATATTCATCCTATTTGGAATTCTGCACAATGTTCAAAGACAGCTGCGAACAAAATCTCTGTGCAGAAATGCAAATAGAAAGAAAAATTAATGACATTAGGGACAAATACCGTGTGGTCCCGGGTTAGAATAGCACCTCCCCCTTTCTTCCCGCGGGTGTCGTAAGAGTCGACTCTGGGAAAGGGTTAGTGTATTGTGGAGGATGAGCTAGCAACCTGTCACTGCAATATCACGTTTACCATCTGGTTACCCTGAAATTGTTAAACGTGGCACTGGATTTTTGAATTCACGTGCTCTGCCTACCCCTCTTGGGAATACAGGCGTGAGAATATGTATGTATGTATGTAGGGACAAATAATCCAAATTCATATACCTACGATACCACTCAGGCTATGCGTGTCGTCGGCTGTCAAACTGTACCTACCTAAAAGTACCTAACTGTCAATCTACTCTTACTTGATTTTTTTATTATAATAATACTCGTAGTCTCCATCGAATAACCGGTACAGTTCATAAATTATGAATCCACGATACAATCTCTGGGTAACGTTATTTATTCCACGATCGGAAGGGAAAAATTCAAGGCGAACTTACTTTGATATAGATTGGTAGTAGTATGAACTTGTGATATAAAACAGTACCATTTTCATAGTTTATGTACCTATGTTACTAGTACCCATGATTATAGTCAATGTAAAACTCTACAACGAAGAATAAAAAAAAGGTAGACACCTACATGCAAAATTGGCATCGAAACTGAACACCCCATTGAAATAAACTTTAGTACCTAGCCTTTACAAGACCTAAATACATACATACATACAGACAGAGTACCTACCTAAATGCATCACGCTTGTTTGCCAAATAAAGTAAGCAGAGCACACGAAATGGTACACAGCCAAAACGTCTACTCCAAGTTCTTTAGCTACTTTTGCCAAATTTTTCAGGTTTTTACCTAGTTTAAAGATAATAATTATACTTATAAGTAACAAATTGCAAGCTTGCCACCTAAAACGTAAATTCACACCAATTTCCTTAGTTGCCTCTTACGACATCCACGGAAAAAATGGAGAGGCGCTGTTCTAAATCCGACACGGCAAGGACTTCGAGACTTTAAGTCATGAAACTCATGAAATTTAATATTCTCAATACTCACGCAAATTAGACTCCACGCGAGCGTGTTTTTTTATAATTTCTCGCTACATACGGCATATTTGTTTTGTGATGATTCTAAATTGGCACACGAAAAATTTTTTCATTAAAAATATATCCCGTCCGTGTTTCGGAGTTGAATAATATTGACTTTGATTATATTACGTTTCTTTTCGTGCCTTATTTTTTTATTCGAGTGGGCGTGTTTGGATTTTAACTTTGATGCTTACAACGGTAATGGGGACATTACTTTCACTAGGCGACTGTGAAATGGTAACTACCCACTCAACTTATAGTGAAAGAAACAAGAATAGAACACTAAACAACATTACAATACAAAACAGGAAAGGTGAAGCATAATGTAATTTTATTTCAATTTACAAGTCTTGCGGAATTTTATAACTGTATTTTGCTTTTTAGGAAATTGGAACGTTTTCTTTAAAATTGACGAATTGAATTCTGAATTCTTAGATGATGCTGTAATAATGATAGGTTGCTAGCCTGTCGTTTAAACTATACTTTGACCTTTTTTCCGAGGTTAAGAAAGAAATAGAGAGGGGTTCCATTAAACCCAACACCCTCATTACAAGAAAGTTAGTCTTTTACAAACTTTTGTTTGGTTTCATCTGTCCCGGTCCCGATGTTTATTTGTCTGTAATCAAATCCTGCAAATTTAATTTGATCCATTTCCCGGTTCCCGATTGCGCTGAAATTTTGTACACTTACTTGTGCTAGTCGGACGACAATATAGGATGACAGTATATCTTTAGTTGAACTCTGGTGGCGCCGCCAGTGGTATTATTCTCTAACATAACAGACTAAGCTCGTCAATGAGCACAACGTCGGTTGAGTGGGTGACAGCTCTTCGTCGAGCTCACAAAAATACAAAACTAAAAACTTAATGTCTGCAAAAAGGCCTCAAATAGCACTTTTACACGTCGTTTTCGAGTTTACCAGCCCTTTGGAAAGACCGTCATTGCCAAAAAGAGTACACTGGAAGTAACTTGGCAGAAAGATAGTTTTTCAAAACATAAATTGCTATAAAAAAAAACAATGTATCAAAAATTCGGTGATGGGATATTCGGGATAATATTCAAGTAATGCATGTATCATTGATCCAAGGGCCAAGGCAACGTGTTGGACGCAGGTTTTTATGGCATAATGTCCTGTTCTGAAAGCAAAGCGGTACCGAGGCAAGAAGGAACTCTTCTACGGTGGGCCTGATTGATGTCGAAGACAATTTATAAAACAAAATGAAAAGTAAATATTACATCGAAAATGGATCTTATAGTGCTTGAGGTTGTTATAATTTACCATGAATCTTGGTAACGTCCTCCAAATGAACCATCTAATCTCAATATTATCTAATATTCTCATCATCCTGTCAATTTTTAAATACCTGAGCAGGTCGATACGTAACACGATCTACCAGTATCCAACTGCGGAGTACCTTAAATAAAACAGGAAACCCAATTTCTCGCTCAAATGGGATATTTGGTTTCACCTCAATAAAACAAATCACGTCAATTTGTTACCGAACTAAGCAGAAGGGCGGGGAAGACGGATTTCTGAATAAATTCTCTACGATATGCGAATGGTAAATAACTTGTAGCTATTAGTAGTAGGTAAAATGCATGTAAAGGAAAGAAAGACATTTGGTAACGCAATTTGTGACAGATTTTAACATTATTTAATTCTCACAAGAGTACTCAAATGTATTATGTTGAAGATTGGTTGCATCGGTAACATGAAAACAATGTCGTTCAGGACAGAAAGAAAGGCGCTGACAAGACGTCGAGCGTCGTTCAGTAAGGGAAGAAAGGCGTTGCCAAGATGTCTAGCGTCGTTCAGTATGGGAAGAAGGGCGTTGTCAAGATGTCTAGCGTCGTTCAGTATGGCAAGAAAGGCGTTGACAAAACGTCGAGCGTCATTCAGTATGGAAAGAAAAGCGCTGACTAGACGTCGAGCGTCCTTCAGTATGGGAAGAAAGGTGTTGAAACCACGACGCTCATAAGATGCTAAAGTGTGCCCTGTAGTCTTAGCACAGCAACACGCGGGATTGACTATCTGTCACTTTCTGACGTCTCTAGTTAGATAATGACAGGTATCGTCTATCTCGAACGCATCTCTACTCGCGCCCTCTCGTGATAAACCGGCTGAACTAGTTTCTGGGTTGACAACGTGTTTCCGACTTGTATTAGTAATTAGTGCCCTTCTAGTTTGCTTTCTTTGTGATTTTTTTTTGAGTTTGTGAAAAGACCAAGAGCGCCACATTTACTTACATTAAGAACATCAAAAGTACCCAACTTTTCCAACCAATTCCTTAACATCCGTCTTGGAAATACCTCGCTAAGCCATGAGCAGTCTGTCTTTCAGACACGAAATATTCCGATTTACATGCGTCGTAACAAAATGAACGCGTCGCATTACCATACGGGTATCTACTAAAGGTGCAAGTTGATATTTGGCTACATGTTGTGACGACATATCGTTGTGTCTTGTTGCTGCCGTCGTTCAAACCAACTACAGACGAATATTTTTTTATATCTACTTGATTCTCGATTGTATTCCCAAATGGTGTCTAGAGCACACATAACGTTGGATACCTACACAGACTTTACTACATGATTATTTCAAGCAGACATTTTTTGTACAAATACTCGTTCAAAGTATCAACGTTAACGCTGCGCTGTGAGTAGTATTATTTATCTTGTTGTCTGGCACTCGATGCCTTGTTCTTAAATAATCTAGCCTAAATACATCCAACTCCTGGGCACAGGCCTCTTCTCAGTGTGAAAGGATCTAGGCTATGGTTGGCACGCGGGCCCAGTGCAGATTGGGGACTTCACATAAAGCCTTGAATTACTTCGTCGCTATATTTATGTATAGAATCCCTCACGCTGTTTTATTTCACAAATACATACATACATAGATACATATTTTCACGCCTGTATTCCCAAGAGGAGTAGGCAGAGCACATGAATTCAAAAATCCAGTGCCACGTTTAGCAATTTCAGGGTAGTCAGATGGTTAAACGTGATATTGCAGTGACAGGTTACTAGTCCATCGCCCACAATACACTAACCCTTTCCCAGATTTTCCCTTTCACAAATAGCTCGTGGTAAATTTCAAATTCGATTTCGCACATAAATTCCGAAAAATCAGAAGTGCGAGCCTGCTAAAGAGGCCACAGGTCAAACCGCTAGGTTCAAATTGTTCTTAGAAATGTTACTTCATATAAATTCATTGCCACTAGTGTCGCAATAACACAGTCTGCTGCTGTATGTCGTCGGCTATCAACTTGTACCTTTAGGCTCGCAACTTTTTGGTACGCTAATGGTATTCTGAGGGAGAATTTTGTTCGATGTAATGTCGAGTGTAGGTTTTTCGGTTCGTGACTCGTTATATAATCTGTACTCATTATAAGACGTTTAAGGGAAGGAAAATTAAAATTTTGATCAGTAGATAATGCTAATTTTAATGTTTAGTGATGTTATGACCACCCAACGCATGTCAATGACAACCGAAAGGGTTGCTTAAGAAAATAGTTAGGTACTGTTTATGTTTAAGAGATATGCTAAAAGAAAATGTACCTGTAACAGTTAGCAATAAATGACAATGTATGTATTTACAACTTCCGCTTAACGTAACTTCTTGTAATCCGCACTGGCCCCGCGTGGGAACTATAGCCCAAGCCCTCTCATACTGAGAGGAGGCATGTGCCCTGCAGTGGGATGTATACATATAGGCTGATGATACTGTGGGTTGTACGCTAAAATTTTTAAATAATTCTGGGCCAGGAGACGTCACCACGGTAATCAAATCAGGTACATAATAAACCGACAACAAATGAAGTTATATTAAAATATCGCAAAATATTCTTTAATTAGTCGTTTGAAACGAGAAGTTTTCTTATAGTTGTGCTTTATACCACCATAGCCGCGGGTGGAAAGCTAGTTAGCAATATTTTAAAAGTATTCTGTTTACTGAATGTAAAATCTTAATTTCATCAACAAATTACCGAAAACGCCGTACATCTCCATATAAAATTTGAAGAGTTCCCTCGATTTCTCCAAGATTCCATCATCAGATCCTGGTTTCGTGCCAATGGGACCAATTTCGACTTATACCCTTTTGATTAATAAAAAAAATTATAAAAATCGGTCCACGGGTCTCCGAGATATCGAGTAACATAAACAAAAAAAAAATAGGTCGAATTGAGAACCTCCTTCTTTTTTTAAAGTCGGTTAAAAACAGATAAAATCGCAAGCAGGAAAAACAATCAAGCCACAATTAGTTTACTCCAATCCTCAAAAATTTGAGTGTTAACTTCTCGAAATAAAGGTATGAAATATATCCATTGTCAGGAATTGAAATGATGGATTCATCGGCCTTCACACAAAGTCTATTAATCAATCAAAGCAGAAGCTTCAGAATTCTCCAACAATTTAAGAAAAACAGATAAGTTTTCACTTTCATTTAAGTTCAGTTAGAAGCTCGTGATCAATAAAGCGTGACGGCCAAAGTTTCTTACTTCCTAGAAAACTGTTGTGTATAATGCCTAGTGACATTTTAAGAAAATTTGTCTCCCGGAAACCTTTAGAATTAATTTTTTTAGATAGAGTGGGCAGAAGAAAGAAAGTTTTCAAGTAGATACATGCATGGAATCACGCTTGTGTTCTCATACGCGTATTGGGGTAGGCAGAACACACGAAATCATACATAGGTACCTACATCTCGCCTGTATTTCTAAGTGGCCACTTTTAGTTAGTTCTGTGTAATGTTGTGTTTAAAACACGTCTCTTTTCTTCCGTGGATGTCGTAAGAGGCGGCTAAGTAAATAGGCTAAGGTAATTTTTAGGAGACAGGCTCTAGATCTGTCACTATTACACCTAGGTACAAAATATAAACCTAAAAAATATTCTAGAAGTAAGTAAGTAAAAGTAAGTAAAAAACTCTTTATTGTACAAACACAAGAAATACAAATAAGTCATAAACAAAAAATTTTGATGTACAAAGGCGGACTTATCCCAAAAAGGGATCTCTACCAGCCAACCTTTGAGTAGTAGAGAGGAGCAGTAACAGGTAACGACAAAAGCGAAAATTTGTTTACTTATGAATAACTTCAATTCTTATACTTACATAAATCTACTACATACTAAGTATACTACTAAATAATAATAAACGGTAAAATATAGATATAAATGCGTACCGTACATATATATATACAATAAATAAATTAGAAGTGACCACGAAACGTGAGCTCTGCCTACCCTATTTGGGAATACAGTCGTGATGTATGAGTTTGATAAAAGAGGTATTTTAATCAAATAGTGACCAAATGGTAACCTGTCGGACATCTAAAACATACGTTCAACAATTTTTCTAGAGGGTCCTTAAACTTCACAATACATGGTATATTATTGACATAACCTTCTCTATGAAAAAAAGAACCTCAGAAAAGAATAAAATGTCGTCTGTCAAGCCGGGTGAGATCCTTCAGGCATTGACTGAGATAGAATGGCGAGGGGACATATGGAACTATACGTGGGAGGTATGGGATTGATTGAATGTTCTGGTGACATTTTTATTGAATACAGCTAGATACTGTGATTGAGTGATGGGCTAAAACAGTAATTGATTCTGCTAAATACAATTCGATTAAGATTTTTATATAAGAGATTTTTATTTTTATATAAGAGAATTTTACTTCATGAAATTTGACTTTCGACAGAAACAAAGAATCAATTATTTATAGAAAATACTAGCTGTGCCCGCGACTCCGTCCGCGTGGAATAGTGACTAATTTCCCCCCCGTTTTTTCCACATTTTCCAATATTTCTTCGCTCCTATTAGTTGCAGCGTGATGTTATACAGCCAGCCTTCCTCGATAAATGATCTACCCAACACATTCATAATGATTTTTTTAATTCGAACCAGTAGTTCCTGAGATTAGCGCGTTCAAACAAACAAACAAACAAACTCTTCAGCTTTATAATATTAGTATAGATGTAAGTTAGAGTACACGAAATGGTGAATAGACGTAGCCAATTATGGTACAGTTGGTAGTCTCCATTTCTTCTATGGGTATCACTAGAGGCGACTAAAAAAATAGGTTGAAATAAATATGTTTTAGGCCTCAGGCTAGCAACCTGTTACTATTATACCTCTTTTATCTAACTGAAAACCTAAAGACATGCTAAAAGAAGCTACAAAACTAGACACAGAAATAGGCTTGGCGTGAATATTGTCGTGATGTATGTGTCGCATATCCAGTCACGCCATCTCGCGGCTGAAGTTTGAACTACGCATTCGGTGTTGAGTCTACGTGATTTTTCTACAAACTAATGGAGTTATAGCGCCATCTATCGGTTTACGGCTGTACTTGTCAGTGTTGATTGTTACTGCGAGTTAGTAGCGCCATCTAGCTACTTTCAATGTAATTAGCAATGCGATGCAGACAGCTTGGGTGAAGTCAAGACATTGTTGATAAGAGGGACTGACAATTACCCTCAATGAAGAAACGTAACGGCTGAGAGTTATCTACCCTCAGTAGCGCGGTGGATAGCCACGGGAGAAACGCGTCAACTCCGGTCAACGCCGGAATATCATACGGGGATGTGTGACGTATCAAGATGATCGTGTTGTGGAACGTTAAACGTTAAACGGAACGTCAAATCTTAACAGATTTGGATGTTTTCGGAATGAGGCTGGCAACACAGGTTTTGTTGAGGAAAACCAACATGTAGTGTTGGCAATACCAACTACCTGCTTTTCACTTTAAAAAGCGGTACGAGTAACGGTCGAGGAGGACTTCTAGTTGGAATGCTGAACTGTGCGGTTGTGCCCCTTATTCCAAATTCATCGCGTTCTGTTTGCGTCTTGTAGTCCGATCTAATTTCTATTGCTTGTGATTATTGTATTCTCTTTAAATTAGTTTGATTAAAACGTGAGTGTACTAAATTGACTTTTCATTCCAACTAAGTCATGGATGAGTGTCATGGTTAACGAAGAATCGATGTCCTGCATCGCCGCTCGACATTGACACACGCCTTATCATCTTCATCATCTCTCTTCATCTCCGACATATGTATATTTTTGGAGAAAGGATAAAACCATACCTTGACCTATCTCCTTAGTCGCCTCTCACTATATCCACGGTAGAAACAGGGAGTTGATTCTAAACTTGATAAATCGGTGCCTGTCATCGGACTGAGCTGAGATGATATTGATAATGATGTTGACAACCATAATCTAAATTCTGTATTAATGCCTTGATCACACGTACCGAGTAGAGTGGCGAGAGAGTGTGGTCGGCCGAGTACTCGGTTCGTGTGTACTACTGCTTTAATAGAACACACGAACCGAGTACTCGGCCGAGAACACTCTCTCGCCACTCTACTCGGTACGTGTGATCATGGTATTAATACAAGGTTAAATTGTATCCTTATAAAACACTAACGCGGCTATGTGAAATTGGTTAGACGTCTACGGTCAAGACTATTTAAAGCTATTTGTATTGATCGACTTACTTCATTTAGAGCGTTTCAGTAAGCGACGAGGCAGTGGTAAAAAAATGAACAAAGGGGAATACAACACTATTTTTAAATCTTATTATAAAATACAATGAAAACTATAGCGTTTGAGTTTGAAATTTTTATCTACATCACAATAAGCAAATGACCTTTATTAGGAAACCTGTATCCCGCAGTGAATAGATAATGTTTTTTTTATAAAACAGGTGATAGATAGGACAAAACAAATTCAAATAAGAACACGGAGCGCCGCCGCCGCGCGATTGTTTGTGGTATTCGCGTTTTCTTCCATTTGAACCGCTCTTTGTATGTATGTCATACAAAAATGTTGTTTAACGCCTTTTACCAGCGCCTCGTGTTAATACTCTACTTTACAGGCTCATTTCGTAAACTACACTCGTATAATAATATTAGTGCCTTTTAGTCACAGGAGTAACTAGTAGTCGGAATAGGAGTCCTCAAAGTGGTTGCCATGGCCGAAATCGGTCGGATCATTCATTCATTCATTCAACTAGTAGTACCTGGTTACCCTGAAATTGCTAAACGTGGCACTGGAATTTTGAATTCATGTGCTCTGCCTACCCCTCTTGGGAATAAAGGCGTGAGAATATGTATGTATGTATGTAACTAGTAGTATCTATCTAACTGTCGTTTTGCTGGAAAACTAAATTCCAAACCCAAAGGGTGAAAAAGGGGCCCTATTACTGGGACTTTGCTGTCCGTCTATCTCTCCGGCTGTCACCAAGCTATTTATATCAAGAACTGTAAGAGCTAGGCAGTTGAAATGTTCACAGATCTGATGATGTGTTTCTGTTGCCGCTGTAGCGCCCCAGCGCCACAAGCGTCGCATAGCCGAACTAAATGATTCTACATCGCGCTAGCGAAGTTTCCAACTTCCAACTTCCTCTCTGTGGACTTTGGTCTCCAGGCATAACATCTGCCTGGAGAGAGATCTCTCTATTGAAGTCTTTCCCACACCGCTATAACAACAAATAGGTACTAAAATCAAAATAATAATAATAATGAAGGGGGGCTCGCATACAGCAAACGTGTTTTTATGCACTTTTTGGTACGGATTCCTTCGAGTGCGAGTCCGACTCGCACTTGGCCGGTTTTTATTTAATTTATTTTCAATTTTAAAGCGACATGCTTTCGATCTGTCAAATTTAAAGCTCGTTACACAGCCCTGCTACCAAAAAATATCCTACACAAAACCGGACATCGTTCCCATAAATTCGTGAAACTTTGCTTGTGGTGCTATTAGAAACACGGACTTGTAATTAGAAGCACAACGCATTCATTTAGTGCTTTTAGGGACGGTGGGCGGTCCACAATCGTTCCGTTGGGAAATGAGTTTCGAATCCTAGTATGTAATTACACTAATCGATTCCGTAGAGGTAAAAGGAACAGTAGGTTGGACGTGAAAAACTTCACAATTTTTTTCATTCCCTTGAACATCGAACATAGATACATTGAACAATAACCTACCGTGAGACACACATCTTGAAAATATAGGCACGGATAGCATTGTATTACAAGGCAAGTTTGTCCCTTAGTTAATTTAAGTTTTACTCGTATTTAGAGGAATGTATTTGAAAACTAATGGTTCCTTCGAAACATCTATCGAGTCAGACTCGCTCTTGTCCATGTATTAGTTTGTTTTCAACTCTTTTTATGTATCATACATACATACATTCATACATACATATATACATTATATACATATCGTCACGCCTCTTTCCCATAGGGGTAGGCAGAGACTACTTTGTTCCACTATTTATTATTTATCCTGCATTTATAATCAATGCGTCATATAAGTCATGCGTCATTCCGTGAAGTGTCGGCTTTAAAATAACATTTCTCCATTTCTTCCATGGATGTGGTAAGAGGCGGCTGAGGCATTAGGTTAAGATATATTTTAGACACTAGCCATTAGCCATTGTCTTGTCCCTTTTATACCTGCCAACTCAAAACCTAAAAAAATATACTAGAAATAGCCATTGTAGGCCCTGCGCAGACGACAGACTATCCGCGACGGACTTTTTAGTCTGTGAAAATAAAACCTATGAAATTACATGCATTAACGCACACGTCGCGCAAAAAGTCCGGCGCCTAATGCACACAATCCGTGGAGACTTTTTGTGCGCCGCAGACTCGATCGTACATAAAGTGTGCCGTCTGGGCTGCACCGTAATGATTATTTATTGCAAATAAAACAGTTACAGGATAACAGCTTCAGATGTAAAAAAGCGAACTTATCCAGGAGGGGATTTCTTTTTAACCGACTTCAAAAAGGAGGAGGTTCTCAATTCGACCTAATTTTTTTTTTTTTTTGTGTATGTTACTCGATATCTCGAAAACCTGTGGACCGATTTTCAAATATTTTTTTTTAATCGAAAGGGTATAACTCTTGGTCCCATTGGCACGAAACCAGGATCTGATGATGGAATCTTGAAGAAATCGAGGGAACTCTTCAAATTTTATATGGAGATGTACGGCGTTTTCGGTAATTTGTTGATGAAGTCAAGATTTTACATTCAGTAAACAGAATACTATTAAAATATTGCTAATTTGAAGTCGGTTTTTTTTTTGTTTAAAATTATTTAAGAGATTTTGTCTTTCGTGCGCTCAGCCTACCCCATTACCCATACAGGCATGATGTATGTATGTAACCAGGTCTACTGTAAGTCTAACTTCATTGTGTGTCCTGGTCACGTTGGGCCTATAAATTAGACGAAATATTTTTGAACTTTAATTACCTATCACATTTAATTTCGTCCTTATCGGGTTATTTATTGCGGTTTTACACTGACAGTTAATAGGTAATAATGATGAATGCCGTGAACATTTTATCGATAAGTTCTATACATTTTTGTGGTGTGACATCGTTTTATTAACCGGTCCATAATGATTACAGATAGTGGCAAGCGACAACGATTTTTTTTTTTAAACAAAACTTTGTCTTCACTTTTGTTTAAAATGTAAATTGATGAGAATTTTAAACACGATGATTGAGTGATGCGGTCTTTACGTCGAGAAAAGTCAGCCATTATTCGGGTCAGTTTGTGGCTCATCGTCGGGAGAAACGCGCCATAGTGACTAGGCAAATGGTGAATAAAATTGTCCTGAAACGTGCTGAGTTACATGCCCGTCACAGACTACGCATATACGATAATATTTTATCTGCATATAAATGCCATTTTTCCATACGTTGGTGCCAACAGATACTTGACGATAAATCTGCGCTGTGTGTGTTAGCTCATTGAATCGTATAGGGAGCGATATTGACAGATATCTGTACATAACAGATATTTTACCGTATCTGCTTAGTGTGTGACACGCTTTACTTTCTTAAGCTAGCTGGTTGTGAACAAAGAAATGAATGGAAACATCGCCAAAAATACAAGTTATTGAAATAATATCTGTGAATGAGGATACATCAGGATTGTCATGAATAAAACATACGCACATCTTGATTAATGGTCAGACATATAACTAATGAGTTACATAGGGCAAGATTGCAGGCCATAAATTATTCCGAGCTATACATTATTTAGCAGGGCGCAATGACTGCGGATAGGAGTTGTATGATATATAAGAATAAGTGGGAGGTCGTGGCATTTTGATTTTATGGACCTATAATTTAGGTAATAATGCAAGCGACTGGTAGATACAACTGGAGACCGAAGAGCTGGCAGCTTCCTCGCTCAACGCATCAGCATTGCGATACAGCGAGGAAACGCTGCCAGCGTCTTTGGGACCATGCCTCGTGGGTGCCCTTTTTTAAATATAGTCTATATAGTTTGTAATTATAGACTAGTTTTTTTAAGTTAGTTAATCTAGTTAATCTATTTTTCATTCATGTTTTTGTTTTTGTGTAATGTTATACTTTTAAATAAATCTCTAATTTAGGTACGATCTGAACTCCTAAAACAATTTAATATTATGTAACATAAGGAACACTTTTTAAAACATTTATGAGACAGATTTATGACAATTTCACACCTCTACATTCCTTCCGTGGATGTCGAAAGAGGCGAATAAGGGAATAGGTTAAGGTTTATTTTAGATGACAGGCTAACAACTGATCATTATTATTTTTTACCTGTCAACTTAAAACCTAGAAAAATACAGGTGGAGCACATTTTGGGTAAGAAAGACTTTCCTTTGTTTTTAAAAACAATAAATTCTGCATTTAAGGATTTATGAAAAATCGCTTGCCTCAGTCGGGACTCGAACCGGTCAAATGTGACAAAAAATAACGTGCCGTATTTTAAGACGCAGATTGCAAGGGTTACTGATTCATTTTTCTCTAAGTAACAAATACAATCAGAATAACGGAAGGCCATGAAAATTTAAAACTAAAAATTAAAACACGAAATAAAACAACAATCATTCAATATACTTGGTAAATTTTAGCGATTTTTCATTAATCCTTAAATGCAGAATTTATTATTTTTAAAAACAAAGGAAAGTCTCTCTTACACAAAATGAGATATTTACAATATTTAAGGTAGTTGCCATTCATGTGGCATTCGATTTTTCCACCCTGTATATTAGAAGTGGCCATAAAACGTGTGTCATCGATTCGTATGCTCTTCATTTGGAAATACAGGCGTTATGATGTATGTATGTGTGTTTGAGTACAGCTATATATGTTTTGGGCTAGTTCACGGCCTTTCGGATCAACGTTCTAACAGCAGCTGCCGCGTCTCATAGATGAAGGGCTACGGACTCATAACTAACGTAAAATATGGCAGCGACATTTTATATGACGTAAAAGTATATTGTTTGCTGGCTTCATACCGCTCTTAAACTATCATACTACTGCCCACATATTGTGTTATACTATTGTACATCATTTATCTAACTTGGTAAGGTAAAAGTACCAATGCTTGACGTCTCAATGCCCAGTAGATGACACCCATCTGTCATCTGTCTTAAGCCGGGTACTCACTCTAGCGAGCCGTAATTGTAACCGTTGCATGTACTGTAACCTGCAAAACAACTGCGAGCGGGACGCGAGCGGCTTGCAGCGAGCCGATGTTTACAACGAACTCATTTCTGAACCCGTGACTATAACTCGCGTACACATTAGAACCTCGTTACTGTATCACACATGTTACGGTTACGGCTCACTAGTGAGTGCCCGGCTTTACTATGACTTTACTAAGGTACCAAGTGCCAAGTGTGCGGGACGCACACTTTGCACTGGCGAGAGAGGGGTGAAGATACAAAACGAAAACACCGGGTGACTTGAAACCGGGTTTCGTT
>BHDV01071008.1:135320-154021 GCA_005406045.1 Adoxophyes honmai | reverse complement strand
CGATAACACTTAAGATATAGAAAAACACTTATAGGGCACTAAAACTTAACTACTTTGGTCCATATACACTATGCCGTCTCGAACAGTTAATGATACTGAAGTGTTTATTTTGCCTTGTATTCACGATTGGTAAATTTCTCGAGATCCCGGGAATTCCCGGAAATTTGTAGTCGAGAAATCTCGAGCCCCGAGAAAAAAAATAGATCGAGAAATCAGAAACCCTATATGCTAGGCGGTTGACGAAAATCCGGGTGTACAAAAGACTGGACAATTTCGTGAATCTTGTTGCCTGCGAAATAGACAATCTGTCATTTATATTTATAAGTGACAGTGATCACGCGATACGAGATACACTACCTATCAATCTGTAACTAGAAATGACAGAAAATTACAGATTATGTAATGTTTTAAACTTTCGCGATTCTCACTCATATTTATAAGTATATACGCGGGACTTAATCACGATTTTATTTACCTTCTCGACGTCAACTCGTGACCACGGTCGCTGTAACGCGGCCGAAACGTCGATAAGGTAAATAAAATCGTGATTAAGTCCTGCGTACATACTTAATTATGAGTGAGAATCGCGAAAGTTTAAAACAATACATAATCTGTCATTTTCTGTCATTTCTAGTCACAGATTGACAGGTAGTGTATCTCGTATCGCGTGTAGTCGTACAGTCAGCTGCTGAGAAAAGTAACCCCCCGCCCATACAATGTTCTATTACTGGGGGGTTACCTTTCTCTGCAGCTGTCCGTACCAGACACAGTAATTTTACTCTGCGTGTATGTCGTCGACCATGAAAGACGTACTACAGACTAGAAGATAAAGAGCCAACAAACGTCACAATCACAAAGTATCCTATTTTCGGCCTTGGGTTGCAATCTTTATGGTGGTACTTGACGTCAGTAATTGAAGGAATTCATACAAATAAATTACTTCGCGTCAGAATGTGAATAAAACTTAATACCTAATCTTAATCTTTTGCAAACAATTTGATGAAATCTTGGGAGCTTAACACTGGCACGCGTTTGCTGTGTATTCTGCTAAATACGTCATTTATTGTTAGTTATACAGCAGAAAAACATGATCCAATTGTTCTTTAAACAAGTTGTTTTTAAAAATAAAAATTTGGCTACAATAACACATAAGTAAATAGGCTAGATCACGTTTTTAATGCTACCCAAACGTTCCGGTTCCGAGTGGTGTCGGATTTAGAACAACACCTCTCCATATCTTCCGTGGATTTCGTAAGAGGCTAAGGAAATCCTTACTAATCCTTACTAATATTATAAGTCAGAAAGCGAGTTTGTTTGTTTGTTTGTTTGTTGTTTCACGCCGTAACTACTGAACCGATTGCTTTGAAATTTTGCAGACATAAAGATAAAAGTCCGGATTAAATAATAGGGTACTTTTTATCCCGGAAAAAAATGATGTTCCCGAGGGAAAACAAAAATATAGTTTGCTTGATAGATCGATATCAATCGATGATAGATCGATATCGATCGATAGATGATAGATCGATGGCGCTGTGTGTCGTTTGAAAGGAGAAGTTTTCTTATAGTTGTGCTTTATCCCGCAATATAACCGAGTTCCACGCGGGCGAAACCGCGGGCGGAAAGCTAGTAGGTTATATTTTAAGCGCAAGGCCGACAACTGTCCATGTTACATATTAAATGAGGGCTATGGAAACGCGTCCTGCTAATGTCGTCGGCCGTCGATCGAGCGGCTCGGGTGAAACCAAATTAACATCGGAATTAATATGTATTAAAGACGATACTCTAAATAACGCGTCTGTCCACTGCGCCGGCGCGCCAAAGGCTCAGTTAAAGCCAAGGATACACTAGGGGACAAATGTCCCACGACAAGTGTCCCCACAACGTCGGGTGAAATAGCGCGACGTTCCCGGACTACGCTCGACATGTCTGACATAAGATGTAAGTGGATATAAGTCGCGCGATGTCGCCAGTAGGCTTAGCACGGCAACACGCTCTAGTCGTCTCACGCGCAGGATAGTCCACCTGTCATCTCTGACGTCTCTAGTTAGACAGTGACAGGTATAGTCTATCTCGCGCCCTGTCATGCTAAGGCGGCTAATATGTCAGGCGAAATCGGCCGACTTCGTTTGACATGTCGCCGACACAATGTCGTGGGACATTTGTCACCTAGTGTATCCTTGGCTTAAGAAACGCTTCCCTGATCTTATCGGTTTTACGAGTGCAAACAAAACGTCGTGTTCTTTTTCGTCGAGGTAATGGAGATGAAAGAATTTGCTTGTTTAGGCTGTATTCTGTTGTGCTCAATATGTTTGATACTAATTTAATAAATTAATAATCCAGCCTAAGCACGGCCCATTGCAAGGTAAAGACCTCTTCTCAGTATGAGGGAACTTCACGCACAACATTGAATTACTTCATCACTGTGTGCAGGTTTTTTTGCAAACAGCACAACACAGCTCGTGTTGATTTTATTTTAGCACACAAATCCGAAAAGTTGAGAAAAGCCTGGTATTCGAACCCGAAGCGCTGGTATACTCCGAAACAAGGCGTACAAAAGAACCCTTAATGTGTACTCGCTTAAATAAAATTCTCGTTTTCGATTAGATTTGATCTACCTATTTTATTGATCCCGTGTGGTGCTGGGTTAGAATAGCACCTCCCCCTTTCTTCCCGTGGGTGTCGTAGAGTCGACTCTGGGAAAGGGTTAGTGTATTGTGGGCGATGGGCTAGCAACCTGTCACTGCAATATCACGTTTAACCATCTGGTTACTCTGAAATTGCTAAACGTGGCACAGGATTTTTGAATTCATGTGTTCTGCCTACCTCTCTTGGGAATACAGGCGTGAGAATATGTATGTATGTATGTATGCTCGACGTATCTGTTCTATGGAACGAAAAAAAAAATGTGCAAAGAAAATGAGGTAGGTTTTTTAGGTGAAACTGAAAACACATTACAATTCTTACAAAAACGTTGACATCACGCCTGTGTTCCCAAGTGAGGTAAACAGAGCACGTTCCACGTTTCGTAGCCAATTTTAGCTTATAACTTAAAAAAAAAAAGTTGGTCGATAGCCTGACGTCTAAAACATACCTTAACTTATTTTGCTTAATCGCCTCTTAAACCCACGGAAGTAATAAGTGGTATTATTTTAAGCCTCACACCATTTGAGTTAAGTAAACCTGAAATAATACTTAAAATTATGCTAGAAGTAGTCATAATCTTGGTTTTGTCTATGTCTCGTTTCGTGTGCTCTGCCTACTCCGTTTGGGAACACAGGCCTGATTGGTATATTACAATTAGTGTGTAAGTAACTTAAACGACTCAACAACAAGACTTTGAAAATAAAAAAATATCTTAGGTGCTTAAAATTGGAATAAGTAGCATCTATTAAATATACATACTACTTAAAATTAAACTAAAACTAAAAAACATTTTTGAACAACATAATTTAACATTCATAGCCACTTTTTCCCATTCCGACACAACTATGGACAACGCCGCTGCCAGTTGCCCAACAGCAAAATATTTACGATACAGTTTGTTAACGAACTGTTAATACTTAATACCTGATTCATGCAAATCGATACGTTTGTTTCCAAATAGAAACGCCGCGACAGCCTCTTCTCTTGTGCTTGAGTGACAGGCGACAGCCGGTTTCTTAAGCGGTAGCGGGAAGCGGAAATCGCCTCACAAAATAACCATTGCATAAATACGCGTACGTACAGTCAGCTGCAGAGAAGAGTAACCCCCCGCCCATACAATGTCTCATAGCTAGGGGGTTACCTTTCTTTGCAGCTGTCCGTACAATCAGGCTTGTTGCAAAATGGGGTAAGCAGGGTACACTAAACGTGAGAGACAAAGGCATGGCTATTTCACGTTTCGTAGCCACCTCTGGCATAGTCTTAGGTTTGAAAACAGATGAAATAAGTACCATACTGACAGTTTACTAGCTTGTTGCCTACAAAATATCAAACCTTATTTCTTTTCTTATGTTATCCACGGAAGAAATAGAGAATTGATATCCTAACCCCACCATACGGAATCCCACACTCCTTTCACACCATTTTGCAGAAACACATAAATCATTTTAGATATTAAAGGAAACTCACAGTTATATCAAACGAGTATTACCGCAAAATGTATTTATATGTTGATGAATACAAACCTAATGCACCTAGCCTAACCAATGACTCGAACAGCACTATTGGTAAGAGTCCAACCTTGTCAAAAACGACAATCGCTCACTTACACATACATGCACACTAATTAATTCTCGCAAGTAAAAATTAATCGTCTTCTCTACACTTTTGCAGTTACTCGGTGCAATTGCCGCTTCATCTACACGAATTACCATCAGATCTACAGTTCGCAGCGTGTCGATTCCCGCTACCGCCCATGCCTCACGCCAAAGTCCGGCAGCACTACTCCATATCGGTAATGGTCGATTAAAATGCCGGCGAGAAGTGATGTTTCTCCACTCGCACGATAACGGGCCGAATGGCGGCGGCAATTAACCGGTAATGTTCCCAAAAGACCGTAAACATGCGGCTGTCGTTCACGCTTTCGCTGGGTAATGTCTTGATAGCAGAATGGTTTCGTGGGATTCTTTTTAGCTCTTCCGGTAGGTTTGGGTGCTTGTTGGTAGTAGCCATATAATTGGTAGAACCATAAAATATTAATTACGGTAACCAGAAATTGACATCACTGTAGGTACTTATCCATCACGCCTGTGATATATGCCCGCATACATAAGTACCCCTAAATACATAGTGATGTCACACGGAAACAGACCAATACGATTCTGGGCTCTAGCATCGACCCAGAATAACCTGTAGTTAAATCGTAACGTTGTAGTTTTACCCGGCACCCGTGTGGTGCCGGGTTAGAATAGCACCTCCCCCTTTCTTCCCGTGGGTGTCGTAAGAGTCGACTCTGGGAAAGGGTTGGTGCATTGAGCGCGATGGGCTAGCAACCTGTCACCACAATATCACGTTTGACCATCTGATTACCCTTAATTTGCTAAACGTGACACTGGATTTTTGAATTCATGTGCTCTGCGTACCCCTCCTGGGCATACAGGCGTGAGAAACCTATTACATACATACATACATACATACCTATGTATGTACGTAGTTTTAAGTTAAAGTTCAAGTTTTCATCTCAGGTTTCTTTCAACTCCCCGACTTACATCTCTCCTGTATTCCCAATGAAAGAAGGCAGAGTATGCGAAAACTAACCAAACAAAACCGTGACGTTTTAGAGGCTACTTGTAGAATACTTTTTAGCTTTTAAATTGGCTGGTACAACAGTGACACGTCGCCATTATCTTAACCTAATTCCTTAGTCGCCTCTAACGACATATAACGAAAGAAATGGAAAGGTTTTATTCGACCCATGCTAAAATTTTTGAAAAAAAAGCTGTCATTTTATATTACACTTAATTTTTTTGGACGTACCTACCTCGGTTTGACACGTGAAAGAAATTGTGCATGAGTTAGGACGTTGGGATTTTAGCCATTTTTATTCAGATTTCTTATCACGATTGTCTTATTTACAGGAAATAACAGTTACATTTACGGTGTTATGTCAGTGCCGGCTTACCAGGGTGTTTTGGCGCTATGGCCACCCGTAATCTGGACTCTTATCGAACTAATCTGTTAATCTAGCACAATAGTCTACGCAATTGGTGACAAAAACATACTAAACTTTACTGTTTTATTTTTGGTTTGGATTAAAAATTGTACAAGTCATCATTACGCCATCCTATGTTTAACTTGTGACGTCTTCTCAGTTTTTATTTAACTTAGACTTGTCTCTATTTTCTCAGTGTTTGCTTGGTGGATTTAAAGTTGATTGAATGGCACGGGAATTGAAATTAGTATTGGAATATCTCTTAGTTTTTTAATTACGCCTGTATTGCCAATTGCGGTAGGCAGAGCACACGAAACGATACTAAATAAAAACCATAGCAGTTAGACGTCTCTTAGCCACTTTTTGTATATTTCTAAGTTTTAAATTAGATGAAAGAGATAGTGACGTTGCTAGCCTGACGCCTAAAACGTTCCTTAATATATTTTACGTAGTCGCTTCTTACGACATCCACGGAAGAAATGGAAAGGTGTTATTCTAAGCCCGACACGGCAAATAAAAAAATCTTTATTAAGAGTGATTTATTTCACAAGTAAAGTAGTGTGTAGGTTTTTACTTTTATAATATTTTTTTTAATTGTTTTATTGGTAGCCGTTTTTTTTATTTTTATACTATTATTATTATTTTTTGTTTAATTAGTTTAAGTTTTTTATTTATTGTATTGACATTTGATTAATTTTAGACATTGAGTAAAGTCTATTCTAGTTTATTATTTTTCGTAACAAAGGCCTAAATAAAATGTTGTAAACAAACGACAGCTGAAACGTTCAGAAATATTTTATTAATTCTACTATTGTTTTCACCATCGCGATGGTGTATGTAACTTAACCTGAAAATAAATGTAACCAATACAACCACCGTAACCTTTAACACAATCTCCACCACATAAATAAAACTGTATCACATTTGATTATAATTTATTGCACAATAAACATAAAGAAATAGTATTAATCCGTTACCACATTCAGGTATAGAAATTGACATCGGCAACTTTAGAGAAAAAATATTGATTTATGGAACACGTACCAACTTAACAATGCCACGCGGCCGGGAATTTTAGACTCTATGGTCACAAAATATGGGTGGAGATTCCGCGCGTGGTGGTAAATTACCCTTGCCGCGGTATATGACTTTATTTTACCATTATAATGCTTTGTCGCTCCCGCGGCTCTGTGACCAGAATGCGTGGCGAATGTGACATCTCAATTTAGCCTTATTGTCACTATTCAATACAGCCCAGTGTGTACAAGCCATTAAATAAATCACCGTACATCCCGTACGCGCCCTCCTAAACCACCCCTTAAATTCTGACTGCTATTCCGTTTTGGATGTAGTCCGTTGCCGTCCGCGTTCCAAAATACTAAATACACAACTATGAAAGCGCTTTGTCATTGAGCGATGTATACTAAATTTGCATGGTGCTTGTTTAACATAGTGGATCGGATGTGGCGATAGTTACCATTTCCTACGAGTAATAAACGTTATGTGCTGCCATTTACTTCGATGACGCTGCGATTTGCTGTTTACGTAGATGATGGTATTGCTTCAAATAATTTGAGTGCATGTATAATTTGTAACTTATTTAGAGCTGGATGCCATGTGGATTTACCGTGTGGTGTCGGGCTTAGAATAACACCTCTCCAGTACTTCCGTGGATGTCTATCTATTTTCACACCACCTCGTTCCCTTATCACCCTATTCCCTACTCGATCTTTCAGTGACACACCTTCCAATACTTTTGAACGCAAACTATCGTGAGACTTACTCATAGGCAAATAAAACGCACACACTCACGTGTTTTTACTGAGGTTAGCTCGTTATGTGTCAGTGCGCGTCTTACCGCAGCCAATCTGCGCGATGATGGGTCACAAATGGCTCGAAACACGTCGAGCTAATCTCTATACTATACGAAGACCGTGTATCCGTTTAATTTCGTTATAATTTCTTCTGCATTAATTCTACTTTAATGCTTCTTTTGCCATCGGCCATGCCAGTTTCTTGCAGCGCATTTTTCTTAGCAATGATGGTTTTTCCGAAGCGCTGTTAGACTCGAAAATGACGAAAAGTGCTCTCAAGAGCCTATTTGCATAAATAAAGTTAAGAATTTTGAATCAGCTTTCACTACACTTTATTAGAATTACACTATTTAATAGACACAATAAAATGAGGAATCACATATGATACATACTCCGTCACTCATACTCGTTTGAGCCAGCCACCCTCCGCCGTTCGCCACGGTGGCAATGTTATCCAACATGGCTCAATAAAATATGTTTCAAAGGCCCCAACCCCTACTTACATTTGAATTATTTTCATTCCATTATTAACAAAAGATTTCACCCGTTTGAAATATGATTTGGCCGCCATCTTGCCTCGCCCGGCGCTGGCGCAGTTTTTTACAATAGTGTAGCGAAAGCACAAAGACACGCGGTTACATTAGGTTTGATTCATGGATAAAGTGAGACGAACCCGGCCACGACGAGTGTTGTGACACGACGTAATGTCGGGATTTAGATATGCATGTGCATGGCTTAAAAAGTTACGCAAATTATACCTAAGGGAGTCAGTGTAATGACGTAAAAAATGATCCAACTAAGACTGTAACTTCCTATAGAAAGAAGTAAAATTCGTCAGGGTACGTGCTTGTGTTCATAAAATAGGACAAGCATCGGATTGATAGAAAATATTTGCAGTCTTAATTACAATAATCTTTCAGCTCTACTTATGGTACGAAAAATACTACGGTTATGATTCTTGAAATTAGGCAATTCGTAACTTACTTAAGAATTAAAGTATAGTACAGAGGAAGCTTGCTTACTTACAGTTGGCTCTTACGATTGTTACTTTCTGCTGATGTCTTGTATCACCAAGACATGTAGTAGTTTTAAGATTTTGTGTATATTTTTTATGTATGGTTTGGTGACCTTAAAATAAACATTTTTTATTCTTCCTTTATATTGAGTAAATTATTTAAAATATGATCCCAGACTGATTAGTCTTTGGTGGAAGCAGCACCGTCTTTCGATTTTGGTTTTCATGATTCATCATTGAATATTACAAACGATATAGAAAATAAACTTGTTTGTTTTACTTATCACTAATTTGCCTTTGATTACATAATACTGCATTGTTTACACGTCAAAATATCAAACACAATATTTGAATGGTGCCTTATATCTGACGCAGTAGGAAAGTCCCATCTCCTTTACGCAAGTTTTATATTTACCCTGATAACTAGATAAACACAGATAAGTAAGAATATTGGGAAAACAGAGCTTAAGTTGTTTGATTAATTTAAACTGTTGTTTTATCTTCAAACAACCATTTGTTTTTCGATTTTGTTCAGCGAAAATGAATATCTAACTGGACAGAAGAAACGTCATTTCATGTCAGTTTCGGAATAGGTACGATTTTTTATTTATTTATTTAAAAAAATGGTTACCATCCCACAATATACAAAAATAATACAAAAATAATAATAAAAAATCTGTTTCCGTTAATTGTTACTGTGCATTAATAAAAATAAAGTTCAAAAACAATTTTTGTGGGTACCAATGAACCAATTGATTTTTGTCCGCAGTCCGTCGCCATAGTAAATGTAATAAAGTTTTCCTTTGCCGAACAATGCAATTTCACTACGACGTTAACGGAAAAACAATAAACGTACTAACTTTTGTAGTAAAAAAACACCTTTGTCGCCGTTTAGATATTTTCGCGTTATAGTCTCATTTGTAAAGAATATTTGTAACGACAAATTAATAAATGTTTTCTAAAACAGCTTGCGTTTGATTTGAACGCGACCCCACTGTTTCGGTTGGCAGCGTCATGCTGCGATGTATGTTGACGACTTAATAACTTGTTTCGATTGTTGTTTTGGTCAGATATTTGGGATGCAAACTTATAAATACTTCTCGCCAAATAATTCAGATTTTGTATGAAAGAAATCCGTGTGGTATCGAGTTTAGAATTATACTTCGCCATTCCTTCCGTGGGTGTCGGATGGATTCCGTGGCGACTAAGGACAAAGTATATTTTAGGCAACAGAGAGAGAAAGAAAAAGAAAATACGCTAGAAGTAATCACGAAACGGGAAAACTCATAATTTGTGCTCTGCCTACCCATTTGGGAATACAGGCGTGATGTATGTGTGTTTT
Source organism: Adoxophyes honmai (assembly GCA_005406045.1). Classification (NCBI taxonomy): domain Eukaryota; kingdom Metazoa; phylum Arthropoda; class Insecta; order Lepidoptera; family Tortricidae; genus Adoxophyes; species Adoxophyes honmai. The sequence goes on along the minus strand of BHDV01071008.1, from coordinate 144,218 downwards.
AAGGTCAGAGCTACTAAAGTGACAGCTTGCTAATCTATCGCCTAAAATAGTGACCGCAACCGACATCCATGGAAATGGAGAGATAATATTATCCTAAATCCGACACTACTCGGTCCCACCGAAAAAGATTTCTGCAAGTTAAATATCAGACCGAAAATTAAAAATAAACATAACAAAACTCTATTCAACATATCAAATTCTGTAGCAAATTATAATATTTCCAAACGACAGAACAACTGATGCGGCGATATTGTATTTCGACGCTACTTAACCAGATTCAATTTGCCCCATTTGTTACATAGAGCCACAATCCCAACGAATAATGCCAGCAAATATTTATAAATGTTTTATTTGACGGCGCGGGCACAGCCGGTATCAGGCGATAAGGGGTAGCGGAACGCTGACGCTCATGATTTTGAAACAGATTTTTATATAACAAGTAAACGTACAAACGAATGAGTCACATGGTGGTAAACGTTCATTGGTTAACATACAGATCTGTATTTATGTACAGACTATAGAACCGTTACAACAGGTGTACAATTTTCCACTGTTTAGATTACAGAGTAAACGCTGGCTGGCCAAAGCAGCTCAGTGCGTTAGGGTTAGGTAAAATTGATCTACGTTTTTTTGGATTTATAAATCGACTTTAAGTATAAAACATTTAAGCGAGATTCTTTATACATCAGTTAAGCTTCTTACCAGCCATTGGAAGTTGAAAATTACGTTTATTTCTTGAGCATTCTTCAAATACAGATAACACAAAGATGCTAAGTATTAATATACTTTCGAGGCCTTAAGTACAACTACGTCTTCTCCTTTGTACGATAAACAGCGTTGTCTATATCTCCCATCAAACGCTAATCGCTCCCTCCTGTGTCCCGGACCCTCAAAATTAGTAGTATTGTTCGCACCCCTGCGCAGAGGCAGGGGTGTCGAATGTGGGCCGCGCCGTGTTCCGCGTCGGGGCCGAGATGCCCTAATTTTATTTTGGCCTTTGGGTCTATGTGAAAATGGAGAATTTAATGTGGTTACAGCACAAATCACAATGGCTGTACTTGCGATGTAATAAACCGATAAAAATAAATTTATTATTTTTTTGGAACAAACGGGAGTATCTTTTTTTATTCTCAGTCACTAAAATGATATTTGGTAATTATAAAATATTGTTATTCCTCCACTAGCAAAAGATAACGATATATTAAATTTGGTACCGATTTTCGTATGTAAGTTATCTCATAAAATACTTCATCTAATAAACGTTGAAATTTGGTTGATTACTTGTCACATTTTTTATATAATATAACACGGACAAGCCTTTGGTATCTAGGGTGCAAAAATTGTCGATGATTTCGAGACTACCAGTAACCGTGAAACGTCGTTTTATTGCTTGTGAATCTGACATTATCACTTGTCAATATAGTATCTGAGAAAAAAACTATAGTTTTAGGATTACATCTCTTTGTTCCATCCGTGGATATCTTGAAAGAGGTGACTAAGGATATAATTTACGGTAAGTATAATTTAGGTGACAAGTCCTCTCATACCGAGAGGAGGCCTGTGCCCTGCAGTGGGACGTAACCTGGCTGTTTATGATGATCATGATGAACTGAGAAGTGGCTACGTAACGTGAAATAGTTGTGTTTTGTTATGACTAGAGACCGGATTATATGCAATTGCATATATGCATATGCATTTGCATATTTTAGCCCATTTCGAGGGTTATTGCATATTTACCGAAAAACTCGAATGATGATGCATATTTTCAGTACTTTGCACTATTTTTGGAAGGCAAATAGCATAAAACTACCGATTTAAATCGGTAAATGTAGACTGGTGTTTATCTGATTAGGAAATTACTTTTAATTGTAGATTCAGACCCAAAATTTTCAAGAAACACCGGGGTCAATCCCAGATCATCAATGCGATTTTTTTAAATGTTAGGAATCAAGTACAAAATATTACAGTAATTATTAATTGATACACAGTTAAACATAATTTATGTTTCATTTTACACCAAAAAAAAAAAACATTTTTTACTAAAATATTTTGCATATTTTGACATTTTTCATGCATATTTAGAGCATTTTTCGTGCATATTTGCATGCATATTTCGACTTTTTATGTTGCATATAATCCGGTCTCTAGTTATGACTGTCTATCGTTTTGTGCGGTCTCACTGCCCCAATTGGGATAGCGTGACTGCATGTATGTATTTTTTTGTTTATACGATGGCTAACTTCTATCGAAAGATGTCATTACTCGTATATTCCTCTTAGCACCATCGCAGCATCAGTATTCATAAACGAAAGATAACTGTCACGCGATTCAATACTTCCAACAACAAAAAGTACTACATCCCATTACTACAGAGTTCCTATTTCAACTCCATTCGTACGAGTTAAAGTTTAATATCCAATGGTTTTTGGTAAGTAAAAATACGGCTTTTTTCAAATCGTACGCATGTTAACTTCAGCTGCGCGCGCATTGTATTAACTATTAACATCCTTATCGAGTGTTTAATGTTTATTTATGTCTGTGTTTTAATTGACATAGAGAAACAGTTTTGTTTTTATTTTCCCTACGTGGGTTTAGTATTAACCTTTTCCTTTTCTTCTCTGGACGTCGTACGAGGTGACTAAGGAAAAAGGTTAAGGTATATTTTAGGTGACAGGCTACCCTGTCACTATTATACTTACCTAACTACTTCATCATCAGCCTATATACGTCCCACTGCAGGGCACAGGCCTCCTCTCAGTATGAGAGGGCTTGGGCTATAGTTCCCACGCGGGCCCAGTGCGGATTGGGAACTTTATACACAACGTTGAATTACTTCGTCGCTGTGTGTAGGTTTCCTCACGATAACCTAACCACTTGATTACCAAACTACTTGAAACCTAGAAATATGCTAGAAGTGGCTGCAAAGCGAGAATTTGTCATGGTTTTGACTATTTAACGTTTCGTAAGCTCTATCTACCACAATTGGTGATACAAGTTGTCACTGTACTGATATCAATTGTATAATACAATCATTAAGATACTATAAATATTTACAGATTTCTTAATGTAAAAAACAACGAATCAGACAATGTAAGAAAGTCAATAATAATTGCACAAAACAATATTAATAACAAAAACTAAAAATAAACACGTTATGGAATTAATAATTATTCAATAAACATTCTATGAAATCGATCTAGAAAATATTTACAGAGGAACATGTGTTTCAGTATTTTACATAATATTACTTATACCTACTTTATTCAAGCCTTCTACCATAAGATCGGGACCCTCCGCTTTACATTCACAAAACGCTTTGTTGCCATAAATATTCAATTTCTTTTTATTTACTAGCAGCACGTTAGCGACACAAACCCTGGATTAGCATAAACCCCTCGGAAAACATTTTATTTGACAGCGCAACAGTTATCATTCCCATTTAAATATATCTCATAATTTTGGTCTGACGAGGCACCCTAAGGAAACGCTTCTCAAAGCTTTTAACTGTTTTACAACTTGTCAATTTTGGGTAATTCTTGAGAATTATCATTCCACTGGCTATACTTATTTTAAAAAATATCAATCAATTTGCAACTAAATACGATTTTGATTAATGCGTAATAATGTCCCTTAAATAGGCACCACTTTCTGATAATTTGTCTATAAATAAGCCTAAAATCATAGTTAGAGAGAAGTCTCAAGAAACACCCTTTTCTGAACACCGTGAGATTCACTTATAATGAAATATATAGATTAGCTCGACATATACACGAGTGTGCTACGCATGTCGATCTATCTATGCTCGATTTAAGTGAGATATCTGTATATTTCCGTTTTTTTTTGTGTAAATAACTAACTAATGTACCTACCAAAAATTTTATAAATAATGATAATTTCAAAATTTCACTAGTCGCATTTTTTTACATCCGAACTACGTAAATGCCTTGAAAATACATAACTTTCATTTCATCTATCTATACATCTATACATATAATAAATCTGTAACAAGTCCGTGTCTGTACATTGAAGATATTTGAGAAAAACTGTTACTAGGGCTATTTATTAGCGTAATAGAACCCAAAACAATAGTTTTTAGAATTATTGTCTGTTTGTCTGTTTGTCGGTTTGTCTGTTTGTCTGTTTGTTTGTGCGCGCTAATCTCCAAAACGGCTTAACGTAGAAGGTTGCGGTTTTCACTGATGTATAGGCATTTTTTCGGATTAACATATAGGGTATATTTTATTTAAATCGGTTCACAAATAAAAAAGTTACGTCCATTTTAAGAATTTACCAATTAGTGCTTGAAAGCATCGTTGTTGGTTTGTCGAAAACTTCAGTGTAAGCATTGAAATTTTGTAATTTATAGTCCTTTAAATGATAATATGGAACTTGCAATTAAGAAAAAATAGACAACACACAAAAAAAAAATCCAGCATAAGATGAGCTGGCAATAACAAAGTAAATCGTACAAAACAGGGTTTATTTTAAGTTGGAAGTTGCACAGGCGCGGCAAGCACTACACTATAAAGCGCGCCGCGAGTTCCGCCGCGGCCAACCCAAACAACTCAACCCCCTGAACATCTTGGGCTGTTGACGTCCTATTACTGCGAAGACCAGACCAATTACTGCGTCGCGAGCGGGTCGAAGAAGGTTATAGACTTTGCAATTACCTAGAGAGTGACTGCTAAGATGGAGGCACTTTCTGACTTGGCATCCGACCACATACCAGTCCTATTAACGCTGAACACAACCACAATAGAACGAAAGTCGGGAAGACGCATCCACTGGAAAGTATTCTCATCAGCTCTGGGGAAGAAATCCCAGACCAGACCAATCACATCCGCTGAGGATGTGAAAGAAGACGCCAACACACTGGCCGCCAACATCCAGAAGTCGCTTAGCCGAGCTACACACACTGTTCCGGAAACAGAGAGGAGAAACTCACTCCCAACCCGGATCCAGGATCTCATACAGCGTACCCGCAAACTGAGGCGGCAGTGGCAGCTGACCAGATGCCCTTCCCTAAAGACCTTGGTTGAAAAGGCCAAAGAAGAACTGAAGTTGCATGCTACAGAGGCCTGGTAGAGCCACATCGCGTCGGTAGACGGAGACGTCGTCGATCGACCGGCTGTTAAAACAGCTGAGCGCAACACCGACGCCAACGAGACCACTGCGAGATCGGGACGGCCCATGTAGTATAAAGCGGAAGCCGAGGCGGAGATCTTTGCCGAGTGCCTCGAGAAGCAGTTGCAGCCGAACCCATCGGGTGACGCCGAGTACACAGCAGCAGTCAGCGAACACCTGGAGAGATACTTCACCCCACCCATCGAGTCGAATAACAACCCGGTTATCGTCTCGCCCAGCGAAGTAGAAAGGCAGCTAAAGAGATACAGCCCAAAGAAAGCACCTGGCGTCGACACGATCCCGAACATGGCCCTGCGACATCTATCGCGATGCACCATCGCGGCGATGACCAGAATCTTAAACGCGCCTGGCGCGAAGTCACGCAAACCGGCCATTTCTGGACGGCCTGGAAGCTCGATCGGGTGATAATGATACCGAAGCCCGGGAAGAATCTACAGAAACAGGAGAGTCATCGACCGATCGCCCTCCTCAGCAGCACCGCCAAGGTGTTCGAAAGGTTAATGCTAAAACATCTGCAACCACACATAGCACCGTGCCCCGAACAGTTCGGCTTCCGCAGAGCGCGGTCCAGAACCTTGCAGCTAACGAGAGTGCTTCACTTCCTGGCAGAGACGAGATACAGGAAGGAGCAAGCAGCGGCTGTACTTCTGGATATTGAAAAGGCGTTCGACAGGGTATGGCATGAGAGGCTGCTATTCAAACTATCTGCGTTACCAGCTTCAAGAAGAATCGTCCGCGCTCTGGCCTCCTTCCTAAATGACAGAAGACACGTCGTGACGGTGGAAGATGCTACCTCAACGGAGCACCGCATCCTAGCGGGCATCCCACAGCGAAGCTGTCTGTCACCGGCCCTTTATGTTCTCTTCATCGACGACACCCCGGTGATTGGCGACGCAGCCTACTTCACTTCGTCGATGAACATCATCCATGCGGCGAAAAAGCGACAGAGCTGAGGACACTGGATGCCCTGCCCGGCTGGCTCTCCCGATGGAGGCTATCGGTGATCGTGAGCAAAACACAGGCCGTTTCCCTGGGACTGAAGCGGCCGCCGCCGCCGCACCCACTGCACGACCAAGAGGTGCCGTGGACCAAACCGGAAAAACATTGCCATAAGCAGCACGTCGAAGAAGTCCCTACCACTCCACGTATAACATCGTGTACAGAAAAGCTTTATAATTAATTGCTATATCTAATACTCAAAGCAAACTTTTTCCTGAAAAACACCCAAAATATAACCAATGGTTTTGCACGTTCCGTGTTTAACAAAACGTATCGTATACCTATGTGTTTTGCGTTTGTGTGTGTATTTTGCTCTGACGCGTTCAAGTTCACTTTCTTTTCTTGATATTAATTTGGACAAATGAACAGACAGTATCTGAGAATCAAAGTTATTAATAGCCAGTATTTATTGTATTAGCAGCCAGAGTTAAATCGAAGTCCACGCGGACGGAGTCGCGGGCACAGCTAGTACTTCAATATTTTAGAAAGTACTACTACTACTTACCTACTTATTTTCGTTCTTACTAGGCTACGAACCACTGTGATGTAAGTGAATTTTACCAAACTAACTGTTTACTTGTCTCAAAATTAATATTGGTTTCCGAAACCCTTTATAATAATTATATTATTATAGAAACCGATGCATGGGACGGTGGCTGCAGTTTGAGAACCGCTGGCAGCATAATGAAGTTACCAGCGCAAGCGCCGCTAATGTGTGGGTACGTTAGTCCACGCGGAAGTCAAAATCATTGTCACCCTAATTTAGAACCCGTGGCCACAAAAAGTACTGTAACACTTAAACTTAAGGTTCATTTTCGAGGGTAGTTTTTGTATAACTTTCAAGTTTTTATTGTTAAGTTGTATACAGAATAGACGCGGTGGATCGAGAGGAATTAGCTCTCATTCACGTCAGTATTGTACGACGTGTCACTGCGCATGTCACAGCACTGAATGAGGATGTCTCCTTTGGGGTGGGGTAGAAACTATAGCGTTGGTAGATGAATATTATTTATAGTAATAATAAGGTAAGGTATGAATGAAATGAAATTGTTTTGAAACATTTTATACATTATTTTTACCTGATATATTTTTAAATTTAAGAATCTTTTTTTGAATTGTTGACAGTGTATTCAAAATGTAACTTAACCTAACTTTTGCAAACTGAATAGAAATAAATATCGGAAGGAAGTAAATTATAGGATGTGTGTGAAAATGTGTATGAATAACGAGTGACGAACATACTACTGATACTATTAATGTTAATAGAGTTACTGCACCCAAGTAGTAAGTAAGTAGAAATTATTCCAACCGCAGTAGCTTTTACACATCCGTACCAATATATAAATGTAAAAGTGTGTTTGTTTGTTTGTTTGTTTGTCCGTATTTCACGGTTAAACGAAGCGATGGATTGACGTGATTTTTTAGGTAGAGATAGTTTAGGGCATGGAGAGTGACATAGGCTACATTTTGTCTCTTCAAAACCCCCCATTTCCCTAAAGTGAGGAGTGGAAGTTTTCAATATAGAAAGCTATACAATTGGTATGTGTGCTATCTCTTCTGTGATACCCCGAATTTAACGCGAGCGGAGCCGCGGACAAAAGCTAGTACTTACATATACCTAACACATATTTATCGTGAAATAATCATGATTTTGTCTCCGCGTTTCGTGTGTTCTGCCTACGCCACATGGCAATACATTCGTGATGAATATATGTACGTACAGTCGAGTTCATTAATACAGGATGCTTCGGGAGGAAACCGCATAACTTTACCACCGTGTTCCTGACCATATTTAGAAACTATAATGTCAAATAATGTAATGATTCGGCTTAGTTTGCCAGTAATTAACGTTTGCAAACGGAACTTTTTACTGTATTTTACTTGAAAAATATTTGTTTGTGACAAGAAATGTCTTTGTGACTCTGCCAGCACGTTTGTGCGTTGCCAGCTCATCCTAAAACATTGTGTTACTGGTGAACCAATATCAATTTATTGAGTTTGTATGAAAAGTGAAAAAAAATTAAAGGTCATAATTTCGACCTAAGTGTTCACATAACGTTTTTTAATCGTTATGACCCTAGCTATACGCTGGTGAAGTTATGCGGTTTCCTCCTGAAGCATCCTGTATATGAGCAAAACTGGGGGTTCAAAAATATCTGTACACCCTTATGACATTGACAATAAGGTGCAAAAGTTTACATATTTGGCATTTGTCTGCTCATATATTTATGAACTCGACTGTATGTTAGAGACTAACTCAGTAGAACCCGAAGCGTTCCCACTCATTTCAAAGCTACCGAACTTGAAATCAAATCGATGAATAACCATAAAAAGTTAACGACTAAATAATTGCGGCCGCAATATTTATCCACCAGCGCGGGTTCGATCAATTAACCGACATTAATTAATCGTCAACAGGAAATCGGATAAATCTGTACGCTAATGTATGGAAACGGGTCCCTATAATCGTTTGATGCCGGGCCCGATCGCTCGGGCCCTGTCCACTGAACCAGGTCTACTCTAAAAGATTATATTTAACTTCTAAGTAAGTTCATAAGTTAAGTACTACACTTTAGACCTTTAGGTACTTAAAAGATGGTAAACAATCTTGACATGTCTTTTTATTGAAATACACAGTCTAAAAATGAAAACCGTTACACTATACAATTTAATTATGAAAGTAAATGATTTTTTCATACCTTAATTGTAAAATGTAAAGATTTTGATTTATAAAGTGTACGTTTAAATAAAAAG
>BHDV01071008.1:45930-131961 GCA_005406045.1 Adoxophyes honmai | reverse complement strand
GCGTATTCAAATAATAATTCTTGAGATCTCTTCTGTGTCATTCCGAACTTAATGCGAGCGAAGCCGCGGGCAAAAGCTAGTAAAAACATAATACACGAGTGTAAGTGTATGAATTGAGCCTGTAAAGGCGAATTTCGTTAAGAATCGCGAATATTTTTAAACGGCTAATTATGTACGTACACACATCACTCCTGTATTTCCAAATCGAGCAGGCAGAGCGCAGAAAAAACTACAGTCTAATAGACAAAACCATGAGTACCTATTTAACGTTTCGTGGCCACCTCTAATTTATTTTTTATGTTCTAAGTTGCCAAGTTGCTAGCCTGTCGCCTAAATTATACCTCAACCCATTTCCATAATCACCTTTTGAGACACCCACGGGAAAAATAGAGCGAAAAATCGGACTCCACACAGGAATAGTCTTGGGGTAAGTCACTCTTTAATCGCGAGTTCGTAAGTATTTTTTTTCATATGAAAAAAGCTGGTAAGAGGTATTCTAAGACTAAATGTTATTCTCATTTGATTATATCGACCCTAAATCGAAGTTAAAAATCCCGTGCATGGGCGCCATGACGTTTCCACCGCGCCGCCATTACCATAATCACGTTGCTGCGTCGCCTGCGCCCGCGCACCCGCGCCGCGCGGGGACTCCAAACCTGACTCAAACACCATGATAATATTAACTAGGTATAGCAAACGTAAATTAAATACTAGTAAATAGGCATTTTAGTAATAAGTTATCAATTTCCGTTTTTAGATTTGAGTAAAAATAAAAATAGGTTTCTAACACAGAATCATAGGAACCGATTCAAGTAAAAAAAAAATATCCCCGTTTTTTTCTACTTCACTCAGTAAAGTGTGAGAAAAAGTGACGGAATGGAATATGTTTTTTTTAATTACTTTTCTTAAGTACTTTACCTATCGGTTTCATTTGGCTTTTGATTGTGAGTAGAAAAAACTTTTTTTTATTGGAGGAAAAAACGTACAACTTTTTATAAAATAACCCACTTGAAAGAGACAAACTAATAGCAACTCAAAAGTACTAAGTAGGTACAAAGTTGGACTCTCTAACAGGATGACTGGGATCTCTTCCAGGCAATCTTTGAGAAGTAGCAGCATGGAGAGGTGTTATTGTAAATCCGACAACACGTAGTTTCTCCAAAGCATGTAACAAAAGTGCCACTTTTTGCTATCCGCATCCCAACCATCTCATACCCGCTGTGAATCGAATAACATGTCACTGGCAACAAAATATTAAGCCGTAAGTCCTCCGCCATTATTTTTCATTAGCACCGACGAAGGTAAAATAAAAGTGACAGCTCAATCGATAACGTTATTATAATTAGAATATTAAATGTTCGGAGTATTTAAATGCTATAGTTTACTGGTTTGTTCAATATTCACACATTGAACATGTAAGAACAGATCACGCCTGTATTCCCAAATGGAGTTGGCAGATTTCATGTGCTGCATACACAAATTCAATTACATGCTTTTACTATTTTACGCTTAGTAGCCAGGTTTAGCACATTTTTTAGGTTTTAAGTCGACAGGTTCTATAGTGTCAGTTTGCTAGCTTGTCGCCAAAATATATCATCTATCTCATTTGTTTTAATTAGTCTTTCTAAATTCGTAGCGTAGTGTCCATACATTGAGGTTGCGATTTCATTCCGCCCTAGTAAGAACATTCAAAATTTTAAGACTTATTTTGACAATTGAACCAATGCATTATTTTGCGTAGCTTCAACTGAGTAAGAATTAATAATTTTGTATCACCAATTTGATTTCATCTGTATACTAGTCATCACAAAAATCAGCCCACCTCGACTTAAACAAAACGTAAGTACTTCTAAACGCTTATCTTTAGAATTATATGAGCATTAGCTTTCAATGAAAATTTCCTTTACATTTAAGTTTCCAGGGTCGCACTGTAAGTCAGGATTGCGGCTTGCAACACTATGCGTACAATACCATGCTGAGTGCGGCCCTTTTGGTGTCACTCGGCACGGAATTATACTATTTTATTGCATGCTTCAACAATAATCTATTGTTGTTTTTTTTGTCTTTAAAAACCTAGTGCAAAAAACAGAATGGGTACATTTTTGTGTGTGTGTGTAATAATCCGTCCAATCGGTCACGGCGCAGTGTGGACACCGCTTAATTAAGAGCTGCGTCAATATTTAGCGTGGCAACACTTTTAATCCTTGCGCATTAAATTAAAATGTCTGTCATCCTTTCGACGCGAGCGGTATTTAAAAATAAATAATTCTTAAGCTCTCCGTTTAAGGATTTTCAAATAATTTATCTTAAAACAAAATGACGACAGACATTAAATGTTATAATGAGCTCCATTTTATGAACTTTTTTTTTGGTTCCAGGGTCACACTAAAAATCAGCGTTATGGTTGCTGCGACATCATTCTGATAGCGGCCGTTATGGCGCTATTTGGTACAGAATTTTACTTTTAAACAACGTTTACTTATACTTACCAGCGCAGCATCTCCAAAAGGTATACATTCCAACATCTGTAGCAAAGTTTTTACAATCGCAACGGTAACAAAATAAGTTAATTAAATCGTAATTAGCACAGTGCACTCCGCAATTATCCCAACGGTTCACAATCCCATTATTCCCATTGAATCGCTAAATTACTATAACGACCCACACAATGACTGGCTCATTCATATTTCCAAATTATTTACTTTCTAACGTAGAACAGGTGCGAAGAATACAATGTAACAAAACAACACGATACACGGATACGCGTTCCGAACTAGAACGACACAAATCCAAACTCCACTTTATCACCTCCAAATATAATTCAGATTGTTGAAATGAGAACTTCACTTGATGCTTTCTTGTTTCGCTCGAGCGAAATACGTGAAGAAAATTGAAACTCGAAACAACCCTAAACCATTTTTTCCGCGCGATTGTGGACTTTGTGTCTGAGTCGGTAAAGAGTCTCAAGTGTCAGCTAGTGTTGCCCGTTTTGTAATTCGACCACAATTATGTGAGATTACCCAATTATTGGGTTGTGGCTTATTAGTGCGAATGACGCGGTGTTCTCGCGATAGTTGGGCACAGATCAACGGACATACAGAAGCGTAGGTTCTTACATCTCTCCATATTACTTATAGACAGACTATCTCGACGACACTTAGGGGCAGCGCAGACGACAGACTTTTGTGCAATCGAGTCTGCGGAGCAATAAAAACTCTGAATGGAAACTGTCAGCGCGCCATTCAGAAATTTTATTGCTCCGCAGACTCGATCGCTTAAAAGTCTGTCGTCTGCGCTGCGCCTTAAGAGAAATGAGTCATTTTAATGGTAAATTACATGTATGTATGTAGGAATGTGTGGCCAAAGTGGAAGGGTAAGAAATAAAGGTCTTTGCAGTCAAAAATCGACATACGTAACTACATACATAAACATCACGTCGTGCTCCCAAATAAAGCAAGCAGAAGCACATGAAACGTCAACACGCACGGCTATTACGTGTTTCGCAGACACTTTTAGGACAATTCTAGGTTCAAAAATAGAAAAAAGATATGTAATAGTGATAGATGTCTAGCCTTTTGCCCAGAGCATACCCAAACCTACACATTTCCTTAGCTGCCTCTTACGACATCTACAAAAGAAATTAGAAGGTGTTATTATAAATCCGACACCACATGGCTACATAAGACTTCGAAATACCTAGTATAAACCAAACAGAAAACCTAGCTCGTCGTCTGTCAGTTAGTGCCTACAAGTATACTAACAGAACACTCCCCTTCACACCTCAAACTATCGCTTTTGCCGCGCTGTCATTATGCGGCTGCCTCCCTGTAATAAACATATCGCTTCGGCTTCACAATGGAACAAAACAATGCTCTGACGCTAATAAGCGACGTATTAACATAACACTCCTCCACCAACAAAAGAGACTAACCCTATTCCGTCGACATTAGAAAAACAACCAAATCATCCACATAAAAAGCCTACTTTAATCTATACTCTGGTGGAGTTATAGCTATTGGAATGGTGCTAGTAAATGCCTACCTGCTCGAACCGCTACCGTTTCTGATACGTCATCGTGGCGTTGAAGTCTACAATTTACTATTGTTTGAATTAGGATTCATAATGGATTGCTTTTTCTTTGTTTGTGTGGGATTTTTGGTACTGTTTCGAGCTTCGGACGGTGTAATAGCTGTTGGAAATATACCGCTATTATCGCATCAGCGGAGTCTAAGGAGTACAACACGTAGCTGTTCATAGACCTAAAACTCTGAGGTACTTACGGATAATAAATGTACCCCGGTATCTATTGCTTAGTTTGGCATGTGATAGGCAGTTTCGATAATCTGAATCTGAATTCAAAGAATCTGATACAAACTGAACAGACCACTGCTATGGTGATTTATTACCTATGTTTTTTAAACTTCATTGTCGGCTTGTAAAAATCCATATTTAAAAAAAAACTACGTATACGTAACTGGCAAAAACTGGAGTTTCTTGCAAAGCTCTGTGTAGCTGTAGTTTAAGTACAATAATCATTAATAATTGAACAACTGATTATTAGTATTTACAGATTTGATTTTGACAAAATAACTCTTTATAAATATGGAATTATGAACCGACTAATAATCTGAAGTAACATGACTCTTTTAACTTGCCCCCGAACCGATAGTTTCTTATTAAAACCAGCATAACCGCACAATCTGACCATACTAGCAAAATCAACTCCATTATCGCCAATAAGAAAGTTCGGTAAATGATCCTTCTTTACCTTTATGTGATGCGGATTTTATCCGAAAAAATTTCCAAACATTGGACATTGAATGAGATTCATACCGTTTAGAATCAAAGAGACTTGGCGAACGTCCGTGTCCCTCTTATACAACTTACTTAAGAGGATTAATTTATCGCACAATGAGCTCATTATAAACAGTCTTGAGCCAAACCCTTTCGGCTTACACAAAGTCTTCGACGAAACGAAAACTATCGATTTCTGTTTACCCAATACCAGAATACAGGATTACTTTAAAAGTGAAAATAGTGATGACAATGTGACAATAGATGGTTATGACGGAGATAATAGACATGTTGCAAATAGGACCACAGGCGCGGGCCACCCAGTCGCTCCTAATTATCGAAGACAGATGTCACCGAACCAAAAAGTAAAGTGACATGTCCAAAAATAATCCACCCAGATATCTACCTTCTAGCTAAGGCCATTGAATCTGAATTGGAAGAAGGATATACTGCCGCTTACATCGATTTGAATTCGCGAGTTTGCGCCGAAAGTGAACGTTTTCTTTGAAAAAAGAACTTCAAAATAAGCGCCGCCGGATTAAGTATAGACGGATTTGAGGATTTAACGAATACAGGCGAAAAAAATTTTTACGACAGCTACATAAAATTGTGTTTGAAATGGCAATGTCCGATGTCAGTCATCTGTTTTTGCTCCGCAGTATAAAGAGTCGTAACGCTAAACAAAGCCGTGTCAGTTTTGATTTTATTTGCAAGCGTTTAAAACTTACATTAGATTGCCTTATTTATTACACTTGGTGTTTCATCTTTAACATACTTGAGTCATATTTGGAAATAGTCCATCACTGCAATTTTCCGATACGAACCTTAAATTTTAGCCACGTGAAAGACAATTTGCGATGGTTTGCGTTGGTTTGCATTTTACATACATATGTACATCACGCCTGTATTCCCAAATAGAATAGGCAGAGTACACAAAACGGTACATAGATAAACCTATGACTATTTCACTTCTAGTGGCCACTTTTTTAGGTTTTGAGCAAGCAGGTATAATAGTGACGGGTCGCTAGCCTGTCGCCTAAAAAATATCTTAGTCGCCTCTTGCGACGTCCAAGGAAGAAATGGAGAGATACTATTCTAAATCCGACACCACACCACACGGGACATTTTAAGAACATGGGAGACAATTTGCAATGGCGGCGTTTTAAACCAAAGTTTATATTGTCAAATAACTTGTCACGACACAATGTGTCACGCACAAAGCGGGATTATACATTCATGGCGGATTTGCAAAAGGCGGCGCGGGCGCAGCGGGCCTTAATCACTTTATTTTGGCCGTTTCACGACTGATCCCGATTTGAGGGGCTCGGGAACAAATTACCCGTGGATATCCTTTAGTGTTGAATAGGCACTTGAGTTGGACCACCTTGGAATAGATTAGTTTTCGGTTTGAATAAAATCGGAACTGCACATGGTAGTTTTTTTTGTAAAAATATACCGGCAATTCATCACACGATTTTATTACCTTAGTAGAAATCACGATACAAAGAAACATTTATAGTGATTGTTCATTTAATTTCGCACGTTTTTCCTCGAGTAGTTACTTACAACATTACGTAGCCATTTTTAGCGCATTTGTTAGCTTTTAAGCTAACAGGTAGGTAGAATAGTGACAGGTAGTTGGCCTGTCTCCTAAAATATACCTTAACATACTCCCTAGTCGCCTACATACACCACCAATGACCCTGGTTACGAGCAAACTAGCTTACTTATTGGTTCTTGCAAATGACACGGATCCCTATTTTCTTGGGGGTCATTAAATTGGACCCTCGAAGGGTTCCGCGCGAGTGAAGCTCGAGTGTTACCACATGAAACTGTCCTAGGGTGTCCATGAGTTTAGGTTGTCTAGGATTGAGTTCTTGAGACTCGTGTTGTAAGCGAAAAAACTCTTCATTGAAGAAATAAGTTACAAACAAAAGGCGGTTTTTCCCAAAATCTTGTGATAAAGACGAGCTGTAATTATGATATCGAAAAGGGTGTCTTTTATTCATGAATATCTAAGTTTCTATAAATTACAAAAACTAATGTAAAAGATGAAAATATAATATGTACGAACACCGATGTGCGAATTCCATCCCAATAGGTACTCATTAATATTCCTCTCATTAACTAGTTCATTGGCAGTAAACAGCTGTACTATTATTACGATAGTAGAAACTAAAGCACGCACCTAAACAAATAAAGGAGTCCATACAATTCTGTAAAAAGCGTAAAGGTGACATTGACCGTTTGTCAATTTTCCGGTCTAGACGACTTTGTCAATATTTGATCTCTCTTTTGCGGCAAACGTGTCTAAATTTGACAGGTCCAAAGTTAACAATTTAAAGAATCAAGAAGTTGTGGAGTGAAAGAGAGGTGAAATAAGTTTGATGAGTCTGCGTACCAGTGTGGTGCCGGGTTAGAATAGCACCTCCACCTTGCTTCCCGTGGGTGTCGTGAGTCGACTCTGGGAAAGGGTTACTGTATTGTGGGCGATGGGCTAGCAACCTGTCACTGCAATATCACGTTTAACCATCTGGTTACCCTGAAATTGCTAAACGTGGCACTGGATTTTTGAATTCGTGTGCTCTGCCTACCCCTCTTGGGAATACAGGCGTGAGTATATACTATACAAATACTGGAGTCTGCGTTTCTGTGTGCCGTCTGTAGCATCACTGTAGAAGTCTAAAACAACTGAGCATATTTTCCTGTCCGATTAGCACAAGGCAAGGTAGATGCGCGCGAGGTAAGTTATACCTGTCACTGTCTAATTAGAGATGTCCGACCGACGAATGTATAAAGAGATTAAATGTGGATGAAGCTAAAGAGGTAGATCAGGATAGTAGCAAGGGGTACAATGAGGTCTCTACCTACCCCTGTAGGAAAGAGGCGTAGCGGTATTTATAATTTGTATACTTAGTATAGTAACCTTAGTATGTTTTTGCGTGATACCAACTAATTTTGTACAGATAATGGTAAGGAACCTTTTTTGTGCGGCTCGGATTGATTGTCTTTTATTTAGAATGTTGAAACGAAATCGGGATCTTCTACTTTTAAAGGTTTTACTATCTTCTATATTATTACTGTTTGTCCTTCGTGCGACGAGAGCTATGGCCACCCTACACAAGACATGTGATTTGTATTAGGCGTGTCGCGTCTTCCCGACACACGTTGTTGGACCTTGTAAAACTAACTGTCATCTCACACTAACAAACTTGTAGCTTCAACTATATTGGTCGTATTATTTAATTTCGACTTTTTTAAGTGGGTGAGCAGAGAGCCTCTACATTTCTTCCGTGGATGTCGTAAGAGGCGACCAAGGAAATAGTTTAAGGTACATTTTAGGCGACAGGCTAGCAACCTGTCACTATTGTACCTCTTCCATCTTTGCAAACCTAAAACTAAGTGGCTGCAAAGCGTGATATTATCATAATCATGGTTTTGTCTATGTCACGTTTCGTGTGATCTGCCTACCTCATTTGGGAACAAAGGCGTGATTGTATCTATGTATGTATGTATGTATGTGAGCAGAGATTGCGAGTGCAGTTGGGCTTAGAATAGAAAGAATATGCCCTCACCAGAGAGGTGAGATAATTATGCAAGCCATTGCTACTCTAGCTAATATAAGGTAAACGTCCCTATGACCCAATACTTGGCACTAGCAACCTTATGTCATAGTAAGACAGGTGACAGATGGGTGTCATTTATTGGGCGTTGAGGCGTCGAGCATTGGTACTTTTACCTTATTCTTATTACAAACATGCGAAACGTTACATAGAGAAACCATATTTTTTAAGCATAATTTTACGTTAAAAAAACAGATGAAACGGATATACCTACTAGGTACGGACAGCTGCAAAGAAAGGTAACCCTCCAGTAATAGAACATTGTATGGGCGGGGGGTTACTTTTCTCTGCAGCTGACTGTACTAGCCTTAAGTATACTTAAACCTATTTCCATAGTCGTCTCTGACGATATCCACAGAAGAATTGCCGAGGTGGAATTACACAAATGTTGTGAATTGAATTCAAACAAAACAAACAAACAAGTACGCCTATATTCCCAAATGGGGTAGGCAGAGCACCATGACCATTTCACATTCAGTGACCACTTCTAGCATATTCTTGTAGGTTTTGAGTTGGCATGTATTATAGTGACAGGTTGCTAGCCTGTCGCCTAAAATGTACCTTAAACTATTTCCTTGGTCGCCTCTTACGACATCCACGGAAGAAAAGGAGAGGTGTTATTCTAAACCCGATCAAAAATCACTCAAATCAACATAATCCAAATTCGCCCCCAAATCACACTCACGCTCAAATAAACCCCTTAAGGTAATTCGACTAACCCCCGCCTTCACACCTCGTTACGGAACCCGTAAAATTAGAGCACCTGAGACCTATTGAGACGACAATTAGGGGTCCCGAGGGAGCCCTCGCGACTTACTGAGATTGAGAGGTGAGGGTTCTGATCTGATAAGCTTTTAAAATGCTTTGGATAGGACTGGGCTAATTTTATTTGATTTGTCGAGCTTATTTTGTTATTTGCTGTCTTGGGTTCCGTACCCAAAGCGAAAACGGAGCATGTTACTGAGACTTCACTATCCGTCCGTCCGTCACCAGGCTGTATCTCAAAAACGGTTATACCTAGACAGTTGAAATTTTCACAAATTATGTATTTCTATTGCCGCTATAATAAAAAATACTAAAAATAAAATTAAATCATTATTCAAGGGGGGCTCCCATACAACAATCGTGATATTTTTAGTGTTTTTGGGTCGATATAAATATTGGTGACATATTTAGTTGTACATATCTACTTTAAAAACTAAAAATTAAAAAATATATATTGGTACGTACAGTTGATATTATGCGAAGTGTATCATTACAAAATGTTTTTTTTTTATTGTTGTACTGCTCGCGGACGCCTTTTTAGTGGGTAGGTGTAGTATTTTACAACAGAATGTGTCAATTTTGTAATCAGATACCTCCATATCCGCGGATATTTGAAAATTAATCGTATAAAAACACCAGTCAAAAATACCGGTATTTACCTCTATTTATGATAGCATCGTTTGCCTACTAACTCAGCGATTAGATCTCCATAATCGATTAATATAATAAATCAATAAAAAATATATCGATGTCCATGTCAACTTTCTTAATTATAAATGTTAATTTGATGACTAGTTGATGTATCAAAATTATTATGACTGCACAGATTTTAATTTTGTTATTCGTAAAGGGAAGAAGTTAATTTCGACTACACGAAGAAGTAGGTAATCCGCATACACCACACGGCACATACGGTTCTTTAATAATCACTTATTCACCTGTAATGAACCAGTCAGTGCAAAAGCGTAAACTGATCGTTTAGATCACGGTATCCCAAAGTCCATCTTTTTCAGAAAACTATTTACACCGTGAATTTTTTGTTTGTGCCTCAAGATAAAAGGCTAAATTGATAAACAATAAACAAAACGCAATGTACCGTTTTTTACACCTAACCGGAAAAAGGGAAAAGTAGAGAGGGGAAAGTACGGATGTCCTCTAATAGTGAAACAAAGATAACAACGATGTTAGGTTTCATTGTCATCGTTTTTTTTTAGTTGATCGTCTGGTATGTCCTGTTTTGTAAAAAAATTAAATTACTGTCGATAAAATATTTAATTTGGTTATAATACTTATAATATAACTCTTATTTGACAGTATTAGGCATACCTACTATCATTTTTATCCTACTTAGTGTTATTTGATAGTTAGATTTTAAGATTTTTGTAATTTTTGTATGGTGATTGTTCAGAGAACTTACAGCTACAAGAATGTGGAGAGGATCTATGCGTATAAAGTGCTTAGCTTTTGTATCCGTTTTTATTTTACCAGGTACCATCACGTCCGTATTCCCAAATCCATGACTATTCCACGCTTCGCAGCTATTTCAAGCATAATTTTAGACTTTAACATAGATGCTAAAGATGTAATAGAGACAGGTTACCAGCCTATCGACTAAATCATACCTAAACCACTTTCCTTACTCACCTCTTACGACATCCGCGGATGAAATGGAGCGGTGTTACTTTAAACCCGACAACCACATTCATAACAAAGTATTTCATCACTAGCAACAACATATTGTATAGGTACCTACAACATATTGTATATTTATTTCTTCCCTCCCTACTGAGGATAGCCGTTGGACGGTTTCAATTCACTCTTGAAAGCTCCGCAAAAGAAACCAATGGACCAGCAGTCCGTAAGATAGTTTGTAGTTTAAACAAACGATCCAACCCGAAACTAAATGGTTTCTTTTTATTTATTCAGTACCGTTTAGTAAAAAACCGTAGTAGCCCAGCGGTTTGACACGTTAAATGTATAAATATGAGTGAGAATCTCGAAAGTTTAAAACATTAACGGGGTTCGAATCCCAGGCTCCCTCCATCTCTGTATTCTTCGGAATTTATGTGCAAAATCAAATTTGAAATTTACCACGAGCCATTCGGTGAAAACAAGTTACCTAATTAAACCAAGGAAATACGCCAAAAGTACCTACTTAGGTACGAAACGTGAAATAGTCACGGTTTTGCCTGAGTAACATTTCATGAGCTTTTTTCCCCAATTGGGAATACACGCACATACAGGCGTGATATATCTTTGTAAAAAATGCTTCGGTAGTTTCAGACAGACTGGCAAGCTGTTACTAAGACGTTGTAGCCACTTTTATCATCAAAATCATTTCACCCATAAGGCATCCACTACTGAACAATCTGAACATAGGCCTCCCCTTTGGATTTACATAAGTAACTATTGAAAGCGACCTGCTTCCGGCTACATTCTACACTTCTTCTATAATTAAGTTAGTAAAAACTTTAAAATTTGGTATCATTGCGTACCCACGAGTAGCTAGGGAATAAGATGTCCATCCTGGCAGAGCCCCGCATGCCAGGATAAGGCAAGCCATTAACAGGGGATTGCCTGGTCCACAAGGCGGGTTGGCACGCTAAAGACTAGACACGCCTCTAGTCACGCAAAAGAAGTATGCCAGGATCGTATCAAGTGGAACAAAGTGGTCTCTGCCTACCCCTGTGGGAAAGAGGCGTGACTATATGTATGTATGTAAAAACTTTAAGTTGCTGATAGTTGCTCTGAAACTGTACAGAATTAACATTATCAGCCTTTGCCTTCGAAAAAACAAGCGAGATGTTTATATTTAAATCCACATTCAATTTACAAAATAAATTTTTTGCATCTTTGCAAAATTCCTACCATCTTGGGTCTATTCTCACAACCGTCGCTAATTGGGCAGGGTCCGGGATCGAACCGCCCACAACCATCGCCAAGGCAATTAAGTCTTCAACTGTCATCGGTGGGCATTGATCTAGCTGTCAAGTGAAATTGAGACGCTTTGACAGCTATGATATCTTTCGAAAAATCTTTGTAGCCAATTTTTCTCAGGTCTTCTAGTCTTTGTTTTTTACAATGTGCGCTGTAGACACAATATAAGCTTTAATATTCACTTGGATTCCCTAAAAAGGTAGGCAAAGAATACGAAGCGCTACAAAGAAAAAATCCTGACTATTTCACGCTTCATCGCCAATCATGACATAATTTTTAAGTAACGTAAAAGTACCAATGCTCGACGCCTCAACGCCTCAACGCCCCAGTAGAAGACACCCATCTGTCACCTGTCTTACTATGACATAAGGTCGCAAGTGCCAAGTATTGGGTCAGTGTTGAGCACAGGGACGTTTACCTTAACAAGTTAGAAAAAATGGAAGTTAAATAGTTAGTTAACCTATCCGTTGTTTATTTTAATAAAATAATTTCAATGAAGATAATTTGAAGTTATCTCTGGAACCCAAAGATAAAACTGGAAATTAGTTTGTTATAATATTCTCAATTCGGACGTTATCCATAATAATAGGTACCTTGGGTTTACCAAAAAATATGTGAGGATTTGACCATAAAAATACTCATCTTAAAAAAAAGTAGCAAAAAAGTCGAAGCATTTCACAACTGCAATCAACATCGCTCGTAAACTCTTACATGACAGGTTTAGTTTAGACATCACTGTCAGAGAGTGACATTAGAAAAAACTGTCAAAGGCGGCCGCCGCGGCCCACAGGCACATCAAAAACTCACCGAACTGCTAACCAGGGCTCAGTCCGTCTCTTTCTTTCTCAAAGAGCAGGGACCGGAGTGATAGAGATAGACTGAACATCGAAAATTGCAGGAATCTTAATACTTACGCAGTCTCGTCAAGAATGACGCTGAAACGTCGTGTGCGTGTGCGCATATTTCTGCGCATCTTGTCACTCGCTAATGGTTGATAATCGGTCCGCTGAAACTCTGACACCATAGATAACTACTTCCGGATTTTGGAATGCTTCGAGGTGGTCTTCATTTGCAGACTCGATACATACATCCTTCATGCTTGTATTCCCTAGGGGCAGGCAGAGCACACGAAACGCTACAAGACAAAATCATGGCTATTTCAGGTGTCACGGCCACTCCTAGCATGTTTTATAGGTTTTGAGTTGGCAAGTATAATAGTGACAGGTTGCTCGCCTGTCTCCGGAAAAGAACCTTAACCTATTTCCTTAGTCACCTCGTAAGACATCACAGAAAAAAAGAGGTGTTATTCTAAGTTCACAGTTCTCGGAAGATAAGTGAATTCTACACAGATGACATCGCAAGCAAGCTAATCTACCAAACCAATCGGTTCCTGACCCACCATAGAACGCTTGACAAAAGAAATCTTCATCACCTCTATTATGACGTTTTGTGGAGGGTCAGGAATCAATTGGCCACCAATATATCATGCTACGAAAAGGTATGCAACTCCTTAACACTTCAAACTTCAAAGACCGCGCTTCCAAGTTTAGAACAAATCAAAATTCTTCACAACATTTCTTCGCAGCCACCTAGGTGGGAAACCATTTGTCGCGCATGCGTGCGAGGGGCGAGCCATGCGTGAAGCATGCGTGCGACATGCGTGCGAGCATACCATGCGCACACGAGCTACGGAAACTATTAGTAAAAGGATGTTTTTATAATTGGGTGAGGAAGTGAGAGGATACAGAAACTACAGATTTTTTTTGTAACGGTGAAATTTTATGTTACCTTATTGCTTTACCTACTCATATTTATAAAAATTATGCACAGATGTCATACGACTTGCAAAGGAACAGCTAAAATGGCGGTAATATAGTTTTAGGTTTGCAAACTGATGGAACCTCTTGTTGTTAGCCTGTCGCCTAAAGCATACCTAAACCTATTTTCCTTGGTCGCCACTTTAGATAATGTAGAGGTGTTATTCTATCCCGACACCACAGCGGGCCACGAGAAGCGAGCTGCGACGATTGTAGCGTGTGGCGGCCACCGGTGTAAACCGCGTGCGGCGAGTCCATATAAAATGTATGAAAAATACAGGAAACATGCCGGTGACGGGGTTCTGTGGTTGTGGCCGGTGGCCCGTGAGCGGGAGCCCTTAAATTTAACCCAATCCTCTATTCTAATTTATCTAAAATTTTGCATGAGAGTAAGTACACATAAACATACAGACGTCATCTTATAAAATACGGATAACTCAAGTTATAAATCGAGTTTAGCTCGACATGTTTCGGACTAATTTGTAGCCCTTCATCTAGGAGCCGCGGCAGCTGCTGCTGCCAAACGCGAACTTTTAATGTTAAATGATACAGACGTCACGTTTGTATTCTCAAATAGGATAGTTAGAGCACATGAAACGTTACATATACAAAACCAAGACAATTCCTCGATTTAGCATAATTTTCATATTTTAGTTCTTCTTCTGCGCATCACTCTTATCAGAGTGGTCGTGGTCATCATGATGTGTCTTGAGTGACACGTTTTACAACTCTCCGCCATTCCTCTCTTACTGCGGCTTTACGAGTACCCACATGCAATGGGCCATCTATCATATTTTAGTACCTACCTAATGCATGAATGACACAACCCACAACTTCGACTCCTTTCTTGGTATCAGCGACTACTCCATCCTACGAAGCAACCAAATCTAAAACTAAAAGTACAGTTAGTAAAAGAATGTAACAAAAACTATTTTTTTTTATTAAACTATCATCTAACATTGTCCTAATTAGTCACCTAATTGTCCCGTCCTCGTTAGCACCTCCGCGGTTGGTCCCTTCAAAGGCGAATGACAAATTGAACAACAATATTGCCACGTGTTCTGAAAGTCGTTAACTTCACCCATAAATTACTATGAATTAGGCGATTATATTTGGAATTATTAAAAGTCTTTGTTCTGGGGAAAATATTTTTGATGTGGTTTTACGATGCTTGTCTACTTAAAGTAGCAGTGTTCGGCAAATAAATTAGACCTAGTGTAATAAAAAAAAATGGTAACTCGTAACCTACAAAAAATCGTAAAACATATATTGAGGTTATTCGAATACCCCTAGGGGTGGTCTATCACTGGATTTTCGCTTGTCACTATTTTTTGGGACACCCTATACAGAAAAAAATGACCGTAAATAGGTTAGCCAGTGGTCGGATAAACGCATCTAAAAACTCCTGTAAAGTTTTTCCCGGAGTTTCATGTAAAAAAAAAAAAAAATGCCTAGTCTTTTGTACTCCAGGTCTTAGTTACCCGCGTAGCACCGCAATATGGGACGGTTGCAGGTACGCACGTGCCGACTATCGGGACTTCTGTACGGGACAAAAGGTAGGTAAAACACAGGGCGCAATGACCTGAGAAGCGATGAAACATTTGTCTCCCACAAGGTCAATAATCATCATCATCATCAGCCTATATACGTCCCACTGCAGGGCACAGGCCTCCTCTCAGTATGAGACGGCTTGGGCAATAGTTCCCACGCGGGCCCAGTGCGGATTGGGAACTTCACACACAACGTTGAATTACTTCGTCGCTGTGTGTAGGTTTCCTCACGATGTTTTCCTTCACCGAATAACTCGTGATAAATATCAAATTTAATATCGCACATAAATTCCGAAAAATTCAGAGGTGCGAGCCCGGGGTTTGAACCCACGACCCTCTGCTTGAAAGGCCACAGTTCGAACCGCTGGGCTATCACGGCTTTTGAATTTGAGGTCAATAATGAATATTATCAAAAAATATGTTACAATGGTTTTCAGACGCATATACCCGACCAGATTCATATTAAAAGATACACATCGACATTCAATTTATCTGTCATTATATCTCCAGTAATCCGAACCCTAAAGAGCTTAGTTTGATTATTGGCACAAGCCGATAGTGTTGTCTGAGGGAAAACCTAAGTAGACAATCAAGATGTTCTGCAATTTTCTCCTTTGCCTTATCGCCATTGACAAGTGACAGCTCGCCCGACAGATGTCACCACCCATTTAGCAGATCTTTGCATTAAAAAACGTAAAAAATGCCACCCAGAGTTCAAGAGGGTAGTTTGTGCCTTTGCGGGACCGCTATCTTAAAATTTGCTGATAGTCGGCTTGGAGAACATTTTTAGAGATCCTTAGGTGCAATACAACGCAGACGACAGCCTTTTTGTGCTATCGAGTCTGTGTGGATTATATGCATCGTGCGCCGGACTTTTAGCGCGTCGTGTGCGTTATGGCATATAATTCCATAGGTTCTATTTTCACAGACTAAAAAGTCCGTCGCGGATAGTCTGCGCAGGGCCTTAGGATTTGATTACGTCTCCCTCGAGATCCCTTACATATTTTGTCCTAAAATCATTTAACCGAACTGTTTTGTCCTAAACAGCAAGCCCTAACGATTAATTGCAATAACAATCATTTTCCATGATTCAAAAATATAAATTAAATAGGCTAGGTTAATTAATATTAGGTTTGTTTTATGACCATACGTATCGTAATCGTTCCTGAAATAACATTTTTAGGAAAACAAAAAATATGGCATGTAGGTAAGTGTTAGATCATTATGATATAAAACATTGGGAAATGCAAAAATAGTTTAAAAAACGTTAAGAAATCCAAATATAGATCTGATTACAGTTCATTAGAACTAATTCTACGTTTCGTAGCATATTTTTAGGTTCTATGTGAGATCCCGAGAGGTGTCTGGTTTAGAATAATACTTCTCCATATTTTCCGTGGATGTCGTAAGAGGCGACTAAGGAAATAGGTTTAGTTTAGGTATGCTAGGCGACAGGCTAGAAACCTGTCACTATTCTACCTCTTCCATCTTTGCAAACGTAAGACTATGCTAGAAGTGCCCGCGAAACGTGATATAATCATAATAACGGTTTTGTCTATGTCACGTTTCGTGCTCTACCTACCCCATTTGGGAACACAGGCGTGATTGTATGTATGTATTTGAAATCAACATTTTAACGAAAAGATTCCTCACTTTTTCAAGGACTTGTAACGCGTAGAATACCTATCGTAGACATTTTGAACAATCAAACTGTCATTGCTATCTTCAATTTTATTAATGATGATTAAAAACGATGATCCGGTATCTGAGTATTATCATTACAGGTAAACAGATAATTTCCATGTTACACGTATTTAATGGGTTTTCCCATTTTGTGGAATGTGGTGATGTTTTTTATTTATTTTTCGCACCTTCTGGTCATCTTGAGTCGTCATTCTATGACCAATAAATACTTATGACAATGTCTTGAAGGTTTTAATTTGAGAACTATAATAGTGACAAGTTGTTAGCCTGTTGCTATAATATATCTTGTACCCAATTTCTTTAGATGCATCTTACGACATCCACTAAAGAAATGGAGAGGTGTCATTTTAAACCCAACACCACCTTATAGGTACATAAAATATGGTTTCAGAAAATTAAGAGTAGATATTTTCAAGGAATGTATCCTCCATTCTTCCGTGGATGTCCTAAGAGACGACTAAGGAAATAGGTTAAGGCAGTGTTATAATTGTACTCAAAATGTACATCACTAGATGCATAGTGGCGCCATCTCTAACTTCTATCTATGTTTGTCTATGAATAAAATAGTTCTGTTCTGTCTGTTCGGTTGCAAACGAGCACGTTGTTTTCTTTCTATTTTCCCAAAATAATAATAGGCAGGGTTTCCCAATCTTTTGTAGCCCACGGCGCACTTACAAATAAAAATTTTGACGTGGCGCCCTACCCTAGTCAGATATTGAACAAGATGCAGTAGAATGAAATAGGCTCCTATGATGATAGTAGTTAGGTTGAGAGGAACAAAAATGAAAACGTATGCGGAAAACAAATATTTTTGTGGTTTTGGAGAAAGATATCGAATCGGCTCACGGCAGTCACGGCGGCGCCCATCTATACTTTCTGCGGCGCACCAGGGCGCCGCGGCGCACACTTTGGGAACCCCTGGGTTAAGGTATATTTTAGGCGACAGGCTAGCAACCTTGCACTATTATACTTGCCAACTCAAAACATTAAAAAAAAACTATGAAACGTGAAAATAGTCATGGTTTTGTCTATGTCGCGTTTCTTATGCTCTGCCTAGCCCATTTAGAAATACACTAGAGGCGTGATGTTTGTATGTATGTATGTTACTTTTTACCCTAGTTTGCTTCATAATAAAATTATGTAATCACTAAAGAACAAGCAAAATCTCTTAGGAATAATAATAATGTACCTATGCCTTTTAAGTATGTTTCCTCAGCCGATAAGATCTCTGATAGAAATTACACTTTGGTCTTTTACGCTTCAGCCGAACAAGGTGAGCTCAGTATTTAAATTGCAATAATATAAAGGTAATAACTAGCCGTTGCCCGCGACTCCATCTGCTTAGTGGATTTACCACAAACCAACTGGATCTGTAATCTTTTCCGAGTTAAAAAGTAGCTTATGTATCAATATCAATCCAGGATGTAAAGTTCCTGCTAGCCTGTCACCTAAAACATACCTAAACCTATTTCCATAGTCGCTTCGTACAACATCCACGGGCAAAAAGGAGAGGTGTTATTCTAAACTCGACACCACACGGGTAGCACCAAAAAAAACATACGATGGTGAAGTAGAAAGACGGACAGAGACGAAACTTAAAAAATACTAAGACTATAAGTTACTGAGATTATAAGTAATTTATAACACACACTTATCCTCACGCCCGTACTCCCAAGAAGGGTAGGCAGAACACATGAATTCAAAATTCCAGTGCCACGTTTAGCAATTTCAGAGTAAATTTTAAACTTCATGTTGTAGTGACAGGTTGCTAGCCCATCGCCTACAATACACTAACCCTTTCCCAGAGTCGCCTCTTACGACACCCACGGGAAGAAAGGGGAAGATGCTATTCTAACCCGGCACCACACGTCCAATGAGATTATAATACTACTAGATATTAATAGCAACAAATACACACTTTCCCTCAGTTGTAAAGTTTGGTAAAACTAACCAACCTACGGAACCACGAGCTTCGGCGCTTTAAAAAAGGTGCTCATGTGGGTGGTGCAGTTTTTTGGCGCTCAAAGTTGGCGCCAACAGCCAATGTTTATCCTTATCCAATAATTGGTGTTTTGGGCCAAATTGATGGGTCTATTAGGCCTTTGGACCTTTTTTAGGACGTTCCTCTTTCGTTTTGCTGCTTCGTACCACCTTTATTTCGCATGTTAGGAACATTTTATGGTAAATAAAGACTGCTTGCCTGTGTGATGCCGGGTTTAGAAAAACACCTCTCCGTTTCTTCCGTTGTAGTATGAGGCGACAAACTAAATAAGTTTGGAAATGGTTTAGGCATCAGGCTAGCAACCTGTGAATATATTAGCTCTTTTGTCTAACTAGAAACTGCTGAAAGTGGCTACAAAATCTGTTCCATATCTTTAGTCATGATTTTGGTATGTAACGTATTTTGTACACTGTTTCCCCCATCTGAAAATATACACGTGATGTATGTTTATACATATATGTGTTTAAAAAGCAGTGTGCAAAAACGTGCAAGCTATCACGAAAATTGATTAGCGATTGTCCGATTAATTTCTTATGTTTGTAAAATATTATGATCGACTTTGAACTTGCAACAATACCGATTGGCAGTCCACTACCTGATAAAATAATGAAGAAAGTGATCAAGAATTGTACTCCTGTCCACAATTCCAGCAAAAACTTTGTTCATAATATTACACAAGACTGAAATGCCTCCTCTACACTACTTCCGAAGTTCCTAGGCGAAGTACTCTCTTTTTGGATGCAGTCCGAAGCGACGCTACATACTCGTTCAACTTCGCAATGAGCCCGTTCAAGCCCTTTTGACTCGGCCGCAAACGACAACAAATGGAAGTCGCCCGAGGCGAACCGAAGTTCGACGAGGCAAGCCGAAGTGCCTCTCTTCATTATCACTAAGAGGTATTAAAATAATACACTTGTCATCTTATAACATAGAGACCCAAGCGGAAGACACCATCTTGATTTCGGTTTTGTAACCAGCCGGTGATTTTGCGTAAGATAGAAGCCGAGCGCCTTCAGATGTTTATCTGAACCTCTATAAAGATACACTCTTTGTTTATGTCCTTTATCACTCAATTTACTTAAAATTGTCGAGGTTTTTTACTAGTTTTATTCTGATTTTCTTTTATCCTCCAAAAAGAGGGTTACCGCTGTGAAAAGGTGCGCTTATTGTGGTTTTGATGCAGTTTTTTTATCGCTTTAAAATGTCCTTGAAAATGTCTGTGTCCGAAGTAATTTATGTTGATAAAATAAAGATAATCCAACTAGACACATCAAACGGTTGTGACGTCATCTTACTAATCAACTAATCATACATACTTGAGTTAATTCATGTTGACTCGTCGTCAAGGGAACGCGTTGGAAGTATAAAGAGGTTAGATATTTTCGACAGCGATCACATTAATTTTGCATGCTTATAAAAAACCGGCCAAGTGCGAGTCGGACACGCGCACGAGGCGTTTCGTACCAAAAACAGCAAAAAACACGTTTTTTCTTTGGGACCCCTCTTAATTAATTCTCATTATTTAGATTTTAGTATTTGTTGTTGTAGCGGCAACAGAAATACATCATCCGTGAAAATTTCAACTCTCTAGCTGTCACGGTTCGTGAGATACAGCCTGGTGACAGACGGACAGTACTTTGGGTACGGAACCATAAAAAGATGCTAAAAGTCTGGGAATAAATCATTCTTTCACAATTAAAAAATAATAATTTGCTCACGACTTAAGGAATGACATGAAATAGATACCGCGAGTTCCTGTATTTGTATGAAAACCAAGCGTGCCACTTTTTCTCTACTTACTGTAACGTCACATGACCGCTTTAGTGATGGGAATCGACAGTCAGAATGAAACCTATTCAAAGGTGACGCCGCCTTATTCAAGTAGTCCTGTCTCTAGGCAGTGAAACCTAATCTAGTACAAAACTAAATTAAATCGCGTCATCGTTTTCCTTTTGGACCCTTGAGTCATCTATTTTGATGTAAGTCTGTCATAAGGATATTACTTACCGAGTGCGTAATAGCATGTGGTCTAAAAGAGGAAAATTTTATTATGACTGTGATTTGGGCACGTGGCGGGAATGGATGAAACAAAGGTGTATCAACATTTACAAAGGAAGTGCGTTAGGAGCAAGCCAGTCGAGAGCCTCTTCGAAAACCGTAGTTTGACCAGATCGGCGATGTTCTGAAAAGGGGTGAAATTAAAACTACACGAAACCATCGAGCATGTATGACGAGAGGAATGAATGTGAATGAAGTGTGAATGTCGCTCTGTTGTCTCTGCCTACCCAAGGAATAAGGCATGATGTTTTTGTATGTTTGTATGTAAAGAGCGACTTGTCCCAAGAGTATTGTTTGGTTAAATCGACCCATGATTTCGAAACTTAGAGTTCCAATCTTTTTACCAATCCGGCGCATCTTTTTGTCGGCACTTCGGCTAAAGCCCGCCGATTCCTAATCTCCATTTCTTTCGGAACTCGGGTGGTCACCACGCTCGTACTAAAATAACAGCATTGTGCGCAAGATGGCGGCCTGTTTGGATCTGCCTAATCAATCGTTAAGTCATTGTTGAGTTGTTTTTAATTTCATGCGTGTTTTGAATGTTTGTATGGAGTTTTGAGACGTAATAGAGGGATTAGTTTTGGGTGGCGTTATTGTCAACGAAAGTATCTCGTGGGTTCTTTTACATAGGCTTTTTGTAAATACTTATAAGTGTTCAATACACAAAGTAAAATGTAAGTATGCATATGTTATGTTGGGTTCAAAATTAAATTAAGTACCTCTACACTTTTTAAATGGATATTGTAGCATTTGTAGCAGATTTCTTACTAATTAGGTTGAGGTTCATTGTAGACGATGGACTAGCAAAGTACCTATCACTGTTTAGTTTTTGTACCATTTACAAGATTTAATCTAGTTTCCTGTCCCGTTGTTTGTTTGTTTGTCAGTAATCAAATATTGCAAGTTAGATTTGATGCACTTCCTGGTGGTTACTCCGATTAAGCTGAAATTGTCGGGTTTAGAATAACACCTCTCCATTTCTTCTATGAATGTCGTATGAGTCGACTAAGGAAATAGGTTAGGGAACATTTTCGGCGACATGCTAGCAACTTGTCAACTTAAAAACTAAAAATCCTGGAAGTAGTCACAAAACGTGACATACATAGTAATGATTTTGTCTACGTAGCGTTTACTGTGTTCTGCCTACCCCAATGTATGTATGTATGTACTATCGAACCAACTGATTCCTGACCCAACGCAGAACGTTGTCACAATAAACGTAATAAAGATTTCCTTTGTCAAGCAATGCAATGTCACTATGACGTTCACTGTGAATAGGTTCTATGGTGGGTCAGGAATCAATTGGTTCGATGGTACTTAATCTGTACATACTTTTTAAAAACCATACAAAATATTTTTAGCTTTCCTTCTATTCCACACACATTCCTTTTCCAAATAACGATTTTTTTAATAACATAAAATAACACACACCCCTTATAAATACTGTTTTGCAACAATCAGCCATTTTGTCATTTACAACAAATCATCAAATGCGACTACTTGTGGCGCCACTGGGCACCCGCTCTATAAATCAATACAAGGAAATCGTTAGTTCCAATTTTGTCCACTGATTCAGTTAACTTGGTTTATGGATTAGGATGTTTGCAAAACTTATTTGCTGCCAATGATCGATTTCTAGATAAATATTGAAAAACGATTAGAAGATTTCAGCTGTTTAAATCGGCTTTTATATCCTGAGAATGATTCTTTGCTCAAACATTATGTAGAGCTTTAATACATACATCTGTCTTTTATAATCCGTTAATGATGCATTTTTTCATCGATCATTTGGTAAAGGAACGAAGAATTCTAGGTATGTGGAGAAAAACGTTACTCCTATAATATTCTTGTGCTATAGTTTCTTTTTTCTCCTTTTTTTGTGTAAAGTACAAAGAAAAAAATTATGTTTAGTTGGTTTAGTCGTCAGTATAAAGAGGATGGATGAAAGAAGATTTACCAAACAGTTGAATGCAGGGAGTGTGGATGGGTGTCCTGGCCTAGGTGGAAGGCCTAGACTGATGTTCAGTTCAGTGACCAAATCGGAGAGGTGTTAGAAAAATTACCTAAACTTAACTTAAACTTAAACTTTTTACCTATGTAGAGATTAATTAATGTGGACGAAGCAAAAGAGGTATCTTAGGATCGTAGCAAGGAACAAAGTGATCAGACTACATGCTAGCTAGGTAGGCTACAAAGTCATTAAGTTAGTTAGTTATTACGTTATCTACAGCTACGCCAACTTCAAATACTACCAACACAATACTAAACCGTGTTAAATCAACTACAAACTTTCAACAACATGATGTGCGAAAAACGTTTCACACACCGCCCTGCCCGCCTAAAAGGTCGTAAACGCCTAGGCTTACCTAATAAGTTACTCTCTTTTGAACTAGCATCGCCCTGGCTGCACACTCGAGTGCCCGCGAATGGCACAGACATGCAGCACGCAGCGGGTTTACACGACAAAAACTACCCTAATGATTCGACCAACATCGACAATTTGCTACGAGCGATTGCGCTGCATCAATGAGATTTGTGCACCCCAGCTTAAAGCGTCCTATAGACTAGTTATGACTTTATTCGCTGGAGAATAAAGCTCGATATAAACCGTCAGTTTTTACGTCAACCGTTTGATGCTAAAACGCAGTATAAGATACACTTTACTTGAGAGTTAGGTCGTTTTAGACGTGAGACATTATTTTGCGAAATGAAGACGTAAGCGCAGGGCGAACGCAATAAAATATTATCATTTATCATGTTGTTTGTTTGTCGGTTATTGTGGTAAATGGCGGCGTTACCACCATTATCGGTGGACATCTGCGTTTTTGTTTGTAAATGTCCTTTTAGAATTGGTGTAAAATCCCCAGGGTGTTTGTAAACGGTCGTGTCATGATTTATCTTGTTTTGGATTAAAATGCACTTTTTTTGGTTTCCGTCATTGGTATGTAACGCAGTTGTCTTAATAATTGGTATGTATCTTAATACGCGGGACTTAATCACGTTTTTATTTATTTACCTCGTTGATTCATGTCAACTCGTTACCACGGTCGCTGTAACGCGGCTGAAACGTCGAGAGGTAAATAAATAAAAACCTGATTAAACGTGTAACAACTATGAGTGAGAATCACGACAGTTTTAAACATAACACACAGTTGTAGGTACTGACAATAAAAATGCTACAATACAATGTATTTTTAACATTAAAAATCATTATGATTTATTTCCTAAATAAAATATAAATAATGTTACACACCTCTAAATAAATTTGTACAATGGTTTAGATACTTTAGATGAACCAAAAGAAAGAAAGGATAAAATAAAAAAAATCGTACATCATTTAATCGAGCCTACCAACGTAATTTTATCAACAAACAAGTTTAAACGTGTTTTGTTGTAATTGATTAGTAATTATGATGCTTACAAAAATTATCACAACCACTATATAAAACCAAAACAATACATGTTTATCTAAAATATGTATTTACTAGGTAATATTATGATATATAATGTCTTAAAGCCGTTTCAAGTAGGTAAAATGGTAACTCGATATGTTGCTAATCAAGTAATCAAGAATCAATTATTTTGGGCCACAAGACTGTAGATTTGTCGGGAGTTAGCTTTTTAGTTATTAATATACTTATAACAACCACTAACGCTTATTGCAATAAATCATCTAATGGTACATTTTGAGACATTCCTTTATTTCCCACTGGCCATTCTCTAAACCGAATCAAATCACCGCATTGCATTTTTTGTCCATCCCATGATGGTTTTATAGCAGCGTTTTGGGAACACAGTGCCCACTGATAGTTATATGGGGGCCGTAAAACAATAAATACGTTCACAACTGATGCCGGACCCCATACCAAGCTTGGTCACGGAGGTTTACGACTCCAATAGAACTAAAACGACTAACTTCTTTCAATTTTGTCGACGCATACGCTCTTTTAGTTCAGAGCTGTTCTAAACCGATCATGAAACATTATGGGCTATTGTGGATTCGTAGTCTAAAATGCCGTATCTTCCAAGACGAGGTAAGGTAGTTACGTCTTTTTAAGCTAAGTGTCTTGTGTGGTTGTATTATTTGTCTCCGACGCAGCGGTTTCGATCGGTATTCTTTCTAAAATACGTAATGAACAGCCTTTAGTATTTTGTACAAAGGTTGTTTCTTTGAATGTGGTAAAAGAACCACAGGGCGTTTGCGGTCAGGCATAGTAAAAAGATAATTATTAGCGTAACGAAATGATTACTGAACAAGCTTACTTGTTTGGAAGAAAGAGTGTTGGACACAGCGAGAGAAGTGGTCGAAAATGTGGTCCAAATGGTACAAAGACGCGATGATGAGTGATTCTTAGGGTCTGGTTGCCGTGTGGTGTCGCGTTTAGAATAACATCTCTCCGTTTATTCGATGGGTGTTAAAAGGGGCGACTAAGGATATAGGCTAAGGTAGTATGCTTTAGACGACAAGCTAGCCACCCGTCACTATTACACCTCTTTTGTTTTTCTTTTCATTTAAAACTATGCCAAAAGTAGCTACGAAACGTGAAATAGTCATGGTTTTGACTAAATAGCGTAATGGAACTCCTAATAATCTGGAATCCAAATATTGTATTTAGTAACTAAATTCTCTGCATAATAAATACATACATTTGACTAATTGAATTTATATTACTTATAATGATTTTAATAATTTTAGTAAGTAGATATTTATTGGTAAAATTTTCAACAGTTTAGATAGAAGGTTAAGATAGACATGTCACGGCACTAAAATACTCGCCTACGATATTCTTATTCAAGATGTTTAAAGCAAATAAATAATATTTTCATTTCATAAACTAAGTAATGCAATCTGTATAAACACATAAAAACGTAAAAGGTACAAATTGCAGAAAATGACTGAAGTAGTCCTAAATTTCGTCTTACGTCCTTTCAACCATCTACTAGCAAATACCTACATCGAAGCTTACGGTTAACGTGAAATTATGAAACAATTCTTTAATTTAATGTAGAGGGTTTCCAATGTATAGACATTTCCTAATTTTAGGTATCTACATATAAGTTCAGATCACGCTTTGCTCGAGTGATAAATCGGTATAACCCCAGTATCATTTATCTAGTACGATCAGAAACCTTGTCGAATGATGATCTCATGGCAGCCTTTTTATTGCATAATATTATACAATAAATTAACAAATCATCGAAAATGCTATCTAAATATTTTAAAAAGTCATACTTTAAAGGATAATCAAATCAACAAGAAAATTAACCCACTGAGGTAATCGCACGTTTAAATTCCCTTCGTCGAGCAATGCAATGTCACTATGACGTTTACTGTTACTGTTAGTAAGTTCTATGGTGGGTCAGAAATCAAATGGTTCGAAAGCATTCAATTCAAATTTAAACAATAATTTAGTTTAGTCTACTACTTACGTAATTATGGTTTATTGATTTTTTTAAATTGAGATTAAAAATAATTGCTTCTTGTACGCCATTTTCGCCATTGTTATTCGTATTGTTTGTTATTCGGCGAATACTACTTAATTTTGATATTGATATTCGAATTCGTGGAAGTGATATTCGTGACATCACTAATAAATAAGTTTCTTTCGGAATAGGTAGATACTGTAAACCTCACAAACTATACTTTCACTATTTTTGTTCTGTCACGTAGAAAATAAACTAACTTTTGATAAACTTCTTATTAAATCATATCTATCACTAAGCGGAACTTAGTCACATTCTTTTTCATCTACTCGTGTAACTACTACTATTAAACCTCGATTATGATTAAACCTCGCGTCTCGCATAGTGAACAACATGAATGAAAATTGATGATAGATTTCTTTACAAAAAGCTGTTATTTTTATACCCAAGAAAAATCTGTTTTAATACATTATATCCAATAAGCCTTAACGGAACAAAATGTCCGTTTTATCAGCACATTAACACAATATGGTTTTAATCTTCATATTTAATCGTACTCCGTGATACGACAATTATTTTGACACCAGACAATCAGTCATAATTGATCGCCTTTTCTAACTGATTACTTATTTGCCTTTCCGTGTGTTTCTAGAACGATCTACGAGTATGATTCTAGAAAATTCCTTTTCTTTTTTTTAATGTGGCCATGCAATCACGTGGTGTAAGGACCAAACAAAGTCGTTTTCTAAAATCACATACTAAAATACTTACTACCGTTTTGTCCAAGGGCCGATAGAAAAAAACACGAAATCCTTTGAAACTCGATGACAAATCGCGTCCCCAGAGCATTGTCATTCCGTTGTTTTGTTGTTTTCTACACTATTATCTAATCGGTAGTAAATCAGCATATAACAGCCCCTCAGGAATCGAGTTTGTGTCCATTACGAGTACCTAAGTAAAGAAGAATGTGCTTCTGAAAATTAGGCAAGAACGCTCCCTGCGGGACTCCAACTCAAGCAACCATAATAGAATAAGCATAGTCCAACTAAATAAAAAATCTGCGTTCTTATTTGAAACTTCAAAAATAAAAGATACTCAAAACATAAAAATATGAAAACAGTCAATTTCACATTATTCCTTTTTTAACAGAATAACTGACGCTCTAACATTTAAGGAAGTGATAGGTAGTTATCATTTCATCTATTTAAAATTTACTTTACTTTTGATAATTAACCTAGATATTAATTTGCTCCCGTGTGGTGCCGGGTTAGAATAGCACCTCCCCCTTTCTTCACGTGGGTGTCGTAAGAGTCGACTCTGGGAAAGGGTTAGTGTATTGTGGGCGATGGGCTAGCAACCTGTCACTACAATATCACGCGTAACCATCTGGTTACCCTGAAATTGCTAAAAGTGGGACTGGATTTTTGAATTCATGTGCTCTGCCTACCCCTCCTCTTGGGAATGCGAGCGTGAGAATATGTATGTATGTAAGTAAATAGTTTTTTTTATCGTCTAACCTATTATCTACAAACTATTATAATGTGCGGAGCTTGTTCATGTATTATCTACAAGCGTATAGTGTATACTGTGTGTGTTATTGCTCCTGTCTACGTGACTTATAATCATACAGCAATATATTTATCAATTGCAAGCCCGGCCTTGCGATTATCGTTTTCGTTTTTCATAATGACTCGCCATGATTTTCCAATTCCTAATCAGTTACATGTCCTTATTTAATCATTATTTAATGACTCAATAGCAATGTTGTTTTTATAATCTTAAAAATACTTTACTCAATCCTGGGCGTTATATCCTAGATGACTTGGTGACAATCGTGTGCTGACAAATATCATAAAATAATATAATCAGTTCATCATCATTCATCATCATTCATCATCATTTAACAACTTACACCAATCACCTAGACCCAAATTAGGGATTTGGGGAATGACCCAAAATAATACTATGGGTACTAGATAAATGGAAAAATTTACTTGTATAGATAGACATTCAAGACTCGAGAGCAAACATTCGTATTCAACTTCTTCATTCTTCTTTATTTTCATAAAATACAGATAACATTTGCGATACAACCAACCTTAATACATCGGTATGGGAAAACAATAGAACAAGACAAAATTGAGAAACCAACGTAACGATTAGAGTGATCAGCAAGTCTTTTTGTCCTCATAAGATAATTTCTTTGTACCATTGGAAGGTAAATGTATGGCAACAGCTGCCGCGGCACCTAGATAAAGGACTAGCCCGATACAGATCGAGCTAAACTCGATTTAAAACTTGGCATATTAATGAGTGACGAGTTAGTGGCAAAGGTATTCCTATTAAAGAACGGACTGGAAAAACTACTAGGACTCTAAAAAACGGTGAAGGCAACTTACACGCCTTTTTGCGGAGTGGAAAAGCTCACGCATACCCGGGATTGGGGAGGCCCAGGAGTTATGTGGCACTCGTTCCTCTATCCTCTTCCTGAGTGGAAGAGAAGGGAGGAACATACAAAGCAATTACATTTAGTTTACTTAACTTTTTAGGCTGCTAGAGCAAAATACCGCGAACCCTTAAGCCTCCAGTAGCGAAATAATCGCCTTACGTCAAAGGTTTAATAAAACGAATCATCAAAGTCAACATCGTTGTACAAACCGACGGACCACTCGCCAACACTCTAATTCTATTGTCGTCAACACGCATCTACCAAACACCTACGTAATAACTTCAAAAACGACGTAAAAACACCGAAAATTCCAATCAAAAGTGGCATTAAAATCATCTATTTAAAGATCGTTTTAAGTTAGTCAGACTTTGCGTCGGTATTCGTTTAAGGAAAGGATAAAATAGAGATGTAAAAGCCACACGGGGCAGCAAAGCGGCCGAAGCAAAAAATGCATAAAGGCCGGGACACAAAGCGACATCGGGAAATAAATTATTTCATCTGTTCATTCCTTTCACTATAATATTAGCAAATGTTTCCATTTGGGACCGGCCACGCCCCGGCGCGGATCTAACAAGAAAAAAGAACAAACCGACCAAGTTGAATCTTACTGCTTTACTTTAGGGACTGTTTTATGTTGGCGGTGTACCGTGGACAGTGGTGTCGGCAAGTCACAAAGTCGACACAAAAGTCACCATTTCTTTTATATGTTTTTTTTTCATCCAACATATATTTTGACTGTGATGTTTTTATTATTTTTGTCCGTGATCCCGGCTAACTATCGGTGGATTTTTTTGCAAAGGCCGTTGCAGCGACACCGTTCGTGGAAAAGCCGACAAAGTGGTAATTATCTATTAGTATCAGGACAATGTTGACTTTCGAGTGCGGCTTCCGTTTGTCCGTCCGTTTGTCGTAATCAGTGATTAATAGCTACTGGACGTTTCGGACAATGATTTGCGTTTGCAATCGTTTGGCCCTTTACGCCCTGGCACCCAATAGGCCTGTGTTTTTGTTGGAATTGATTTACATAAACTACAGTACTTATTTTTTCCCATAGGTACTGTTTTTCAGTATAGCCCTATGTAATTAAAAAAATAACAATCATAAATCTAAGTCAATATTTTTTTTTATCCAACATGGCGCTTCAAAGTGACGTCATCGTACTAGTGATACACTTGATTTGCTCATAATTAAGTTAACTAAAATGATTGATTACGTCACCACACGAAACTATTTATATTAAGTTTGGTTAGCTGTAGTACCTAGAAAAAAAGTATCCCCGCCAATAAAACATTTTAGTTTTGTGTGTAGGTTTGATCCAGTCCCAAAAAATAAGTGTCAAGTAAAATGTTTCTAAGAATATTAATATCTAAATTATTTTAAATACTTTAGTAATAATATAGATGTTTAATTTGATATTTCGAACACGTGCCATAGTAACCAATATGTTAAGCGAATTTCTTGATAAAACTAAGATAATTCAGCTATCAAAAGTAATAATATATTTTCCTATCAAAAAACTGGTCATGTGACCAATCTCGATTCTTGCCAAATATCAAGCACATTCCTTGCACAGTTTTTTTTCTACCTACTGTAATAGCTGACTTCAATTACCTTACCATAGTTAAATGTGTTTTAACGTGCCATCTGTAAGTTTAATTCTAACAAATAACCTATCACTTATTTTCGCTGACCAAATGCTGACCAATGTCAAGTCAAGAGCGATCTAATAACACGAAACCATTTGTTTAAATACAAGTAAAGGAAACAAAACGCAAACGGCCAACAGTTGCCAGCATTACTTTCTTTGCACCCAGCATCTGTCAACCGACAATGACGTCTCTGAGCAGTGCACATAGAAAACAAATGACCATCGAGCAGCTTTCCTCGAAAACGCACAACAAAAGTCCGGAAACCAGCCAGCAACTGTCATTAAAGACACAAATTTGGAATTCGAACTGCGAGGGCAGCACTGGCTGATAATAAAACGAATTTTACGTGGAATGGTTTTAGTTCCTAATTTGTCCGCATGCAGTGTTTGTTGGCAGTGTTTTAAGGTAGTCAGACTCCAACTGGGTTGCGTAATATTTCGGTCATAGCGGGGGGCGCATAAATCAAGAAAAGGTGTAATTGAGAACGAAGTTTTAGGAAATGTTGTGTTTTGTTTTGATGTCGTTATTTCGAAGGTTCAATTTGTGTTAGATTAATGGAAGTCCGTCGGATAATTAAGAGTGTTAGTTATGTTGTTACTATTGGAGAAATTTAACAGATCTTTTTATTTTGCTATCAATTTTATTGAATGTTATTCGTACGAGTACATAAAACCACTTAAAACGTAATCATTAGGTTTAAACATAGCAATTAAATAAGTTCATAACATTTCAATTTTAAACAAAATAAAACAAAATATTGCTCTATTATTTTAATAGTAATGCAGTTAAAGTAATTGCCGCACGAATTTCCAAATCTGTTGAACAATATCTCGACAATCCAAAATGGTAATGAACACGTTACTTTACATTACATGCACTATTCCGAACAAAACGTCACATTTCCTCGCCCGCGGCTCACGAACAAAAGTCATCAATCTTCCACGTTTTCACAGCAATCAGCCTTTGAGAACAAATAAAAGAGCATTATTTTTACAGTAATCATGGCCGGAACAATAGAAACAGTAGGCTCAGTATTCGGCCATAAATGGTGGACGTAACAAAATCGCTCGATTTCATTAAAAAAACAAGCGAAAGAAACTAAGCCAGTCACACAATTTGTAACTTAATTTCAACGCAACAAGAACGTACCGGTTTGTTGCATTATGTTGGCTGCACTGTACTTTAGATTACCAAGTCAAAACGGAAGGCACAATGGTTCGCCGCGCGAGCTTCTGGACAAAATTAAAAAATAAAGAAACAATATGGCGGCGTGAAATCGCGAAATTTAAAGACACCCAAGTAGTGATTATTTGGTAGCGTGACTAAACCGGGAATGTTGCGTTTAGTTACGGAATGAATGCGAAAAGAGCTAAGTGTGTGTTCTTCGGGATCCATAACGCGGCGTTTAGCTGTAAATTATTTTTTTTCGTACGTGCCTTTGTTGGATTGAATTTAATAAAGTTTTGGCACTATGACTGTGACTAATAAAATGGTATAGTATATGAGTATTTAGTTTGCCAATAGGAAAACGTTAGAATAAATAAAAATCGAAGCTTTTTAAAGTAAAAATAACAGTTACACTTACAAAACACTATTTTATAGAAAAGTAAATAGTTTAACCGAGTAATTATGAATTTATGAAGAATATATAGAAGAAAATGCAAAGTACATCATTGCCTGATAAATCACCATAACCTTTGTATTTATTAAGTAGATTACATCTTTTTTATAACGAGATTAGCTCGACTTGTTTCGGGTCAATCCGTGACCCATCACCTGGAGCTACGCGCCACAACAGCACTATGAGTGAGTCTCACGGTAGTTTTATGTTTAAAATAGATTACACACAGAATGCAGATATACCTATTTCATAGATTTATTGCCACTTTTCCTACAGAAATATTACTATTACGATAGGGTAAAATAGTTACTCTTTAACTCGTGACTTAAGAAGTTAAAATTTCCTGTATCTTACATTTTTTCATTTTGTCAAATATCTTTGGTCTTTATGTCTTTATTTAGCTTTTATGGCAGCACGCTAAACAACCCCGTGTGGTGTCGGGTTAGAATAGCACCTCCCCCTTTCTTCCCGTGGGTGTCGTAAGAGTCGACTTTGGGAAAGGGTTAGTGTATTGTAGGCGATGGGCTAGCAACCTGTTACTGCGATATCACGTTTAACCATCTGGTTACCCTGAAATTGCTTAACGTGGCACTGGATTTTTGAATTCATGTGCTCTGCCTACCCCTCTTGGGAAAACAGGCGTAAAAATATGTATATGTAATATGCTAAACAACCATACCGTTTCATTAAGAACATTCTTACAAATACTCAGCACTTTTTTTTAAGTTTTGGAAAGAGGTCAGAAGGCGTACCTATGTATTCGTCTATTTCGTCTACATTCTGCCACCAAATAATTTATTTTATTAAATTAAATTGCTTTTCTGTTGTAGAAAATTCTATTGTACCTACCTATCTATCAACTTTACATGTAATTAAGTCTTAAAAATCTTGGGCCTATAGATATAAAAATAGTATTATTACCATTGCATAAAACACAATTCCATCGTTTAAAAGCTAAAAATCACCAAAAAAATGTTCGTAAACAAAA
This sequence comes from Adoxophyes honmai, assembly GCA_005406045.1. Classification (NCBI taxonomy): domain Eukaryota; kingdom Metazoa; phylum Arthropoda; class Insecta; order Lepidoptera; family Tortricidae; genus Adoxophyes; species Adoxophyes honmai. The sequence goes on along the minus strand of BHDV01071008.1, from coordinate 98,580 downwards.
TAATGATTCCATTCTCGCCATAAATAATGATTGCCGCACATTAATACCACTAACGACCTACTTAGCTTCAAAACAAAAACGACACAAAAGAAAGAAATTTCCAGTAAACTAGCGTCATCTATCGTCAAACCTAACAAGTCTGGGACAAAACAAAAAAGTGTCACGCGACAAAAAAATATCGACAGCATTAAATCAAGCCCATTCGCGACGGCTCATAAAGGCAGCAATGAGCCGCCGCTTCTGTGCGCCTGCGCAGGGGGCCGTGCAGAGCAAACGCCAAGTATGGATTTTTTTTATTTAATTTCGAATAAAATTATTTTGTTGATCGAATCTCATTAGAGCACGGGAAAATTAAGGAATTTGTACCTAATATTATGCTACTAGTACTTACGGATGGTAGGAATACAAAAGACGTAATAATCCACCGTTTTTCTTTATCTCACCACAAAGAGGACCTACTACCAATTCCCTATTGCAATTGTTGGACGGGCTTGTTTCCGCATCTCGTCCGTTAAATATTCGTGCCAGCCCAGCTCCTGGAAGAACGCCAGTAAACCATTTACGTTACCAGCAACCTTCTAGAAGAACCCTGGTATCCTGAGATAATTTGTCTTTTAGTCTGCCATTCCGGAACACTCCAGCAGAATGTGCGTTTGTGCGTGGCTGTTTCATCCTCTTCCATGCCGGCTCTACATCCTTGTCTGTAACACCAAGTCGGAGTAAGTGTTTGTTAAGGAGCGCGTGATCGGATACCGCTTCGATAATAAGCCGCAACTGCGGTGTTTTTAAACCTAAACCTAACTTATATAGAGTGAATCGTTGGAAGCACTTCTCTTTTCTGCTTGCATGTATCTAGATTCCAGTATCTTTGGTGTTATGTCGCAAACTAGCCCGCAGCCAGCTGATGAGCAGAGGTTCGACAGACTCCGGTCCGAAGATCTTCATTTCCGACCCTTCCCTCGCCAGCCGTCGTTCCCTCGCGACCCGCTATGGCCTTTTATCCATTGCAGTTGGATGTTTTTTCGGCTCACCAGAATTCCCACTAGCTTTACTATTATTGTTTACATTCTAAAGTACTTCGTTCAATAAAAATAACGATTTTATTCCAACCTGATATTTGCGTAACTTGGCCACATTTTCCAAAGCGCACGCCTGGACATTACGTCTCTTTCATCGTCACACAGATGTCGCCATCAATTTGCGATTGTGCGCAGACAGCTGATGCCCATTGTCTTTGAGAATCGATGCTGTTCCACTTCTTGTGACGAATAGATCAAACACGTTTTGTTACTTGTTGTTTTTGCGTTTTACTTGCGTAACGTCGTATTTGAAAGTTATTGTTTTCAAGTTTTTGTTCAGAAATGTGTATAAACGACTACTGAAAATTGCAATATTAATGTTGCTGCATCCCCGAATGGGGTAGGCAGAGCACACGAACACTACATAGACAAATCCATGACTATTTCACGTTTCGTAGCTGTTTCTAGCATATTCGTTAGGTTAAGAGGTACCTACCATAGTGACAGGTTGCTAGCTTAAAGCCTAAAGTATACCTTTAACTACTTTCTTTATTCGCTTTTTACGACATCCCCGGAAGTAATGGAGGGGTCAATATGAGCGTGACTGCTATAAAATCTACTCCTGTAATACACTAACTAACTTGTAGTGACAAATTAGTCTATAGTCTACCTTTCCCTTAAAACACTTTAACGTCAAAAAACATCCCATAATATTTCGTAAAACCCGAAATAAAATCGATAAAGATCGTGTCCAATGAAATCGATTACACCCAATCCGAGCCCAAAACAATCAACTTCACACCGCTTGTTTGTATCTCGTATCCATTAATTTAAAGCGAGTTTCACACCATCCCAATATTCCCAATCAGCCGCGGCCGTATATCAGCGGCTGTAATGAGCGCCGCGTGTGACCGAGCCCTTATTTATCGACGCGATTTGTGGCCATGTGACATGAAAACGTGTGAAACCGCCTTATTTTTGCACTGGCAACTTTATAAATGTGCCTTTATTACCAGCCAGTACGAGTGAGGTGCGAGTTCGTAGGTGCTGCAGTCTGTGGTAAATTGTTATAACCTATTCGATTGCGTATTCATTTTATTGTAATGACTGTTTCACTGTGATAAGCGGGAGTTGCAAATATATGTGAAAGATTAATAACATTGCATGGAATATTTATAGTAGACTTGCTGCACTAGTTCACAAGATTTAAAAACATTTAGTTAGAATCTAACTGTGTGTTTTTCAATCTTTTTGACTTCGCGACCCCTTTACAGGTTTAAATATTCTGGCGACCCCCTTGTGATGTAGAAAAACACAGAAAAAAAAAACATACACGTAGTTTTTACATACGTTAGGACCTTGGCTCTTGAAATTAGCATTTTTGGCAGATCTTTTCTGCCACCTTAACAATTTGACCAAAAACCTTCAAGGAAGAGGAGAAAATATTTTAACAACCAAAGATAAAGTAAAAGCATTTCACGCAAAACATCGTTTGTGTGAACTGATATTTTCTTCAATGGTAAAAAAGAGAAATAGACTGCAATCAGAAATTGATTTGATTATTAACGTTTCAAAAATAGCACCACAATTTGATAAAACTCTGATAAATATACAAGCATTAAAATTGGGTTTTTATTGTGTAAGAACCTCGACTTTTTCTTTTAACCAGCGACCCGCCGAGTAAAGCGTCACGACCCCCCTGGGGGTCGCGACCCACAGTTTGAAAATCACTAAATCTAACTGTTAGATAAACTCGAAGTATCCCCAAATGGGATAAGCAGAGCACACAAAACGCTACGTAGAGAAACCATGACTATTTTACGTTGCAAGACCACTTCTAGCATGTTTGTAATAGATAGATATTAAGTTGGCAGGTATAATAGAGATAGGTTGCTAGCCTATCGCCTAAAATGTACCTTAAGCTATTTCCTTAGTCACCTCCTACGACATCCACGGAAGATATGGAGAGGTGGTTTTCTAAACCCGACACCAAACAGTTTACGAGTTCAGTGCAAGTGGATATACCTTATCGGTTTAGGTAGTTAAAACAATGTAAACAATCTTCACGTGTCTTTTTATTTAAACATACACTTTAGAAATCGAAATCTTTACATTTTACAATTTAGGTATGAAATAATCATTTACTTTTATAATTGAATAGTATAGTGTAACGATTTTCATTTTTAGACTGTGTATTTCAACAAAAAGACATGTCAAGATTGTTTATATTATTTTAACTACCTAAACCGATAAGGTATAGTAGGGTTCGCCCGGATCGCTACCACCATCTTACGTGCTAAAGTGCTAATCTTACCGCAAAGCATCCAGTACTCGCTCTGTTGTGTTCCGGAGTAGTCATTATTATCGTAATACTGTGGTAGAGTATAAGACAGCCGATGCAATTCCTGTCACTTATCTCTCTTGATTGACATTTAGGTAACACAATTGTTCCTTTACCTTCCTTAGGAAAAAAAAATAAGCCTCATGTCTGTTATGGGTTCAATGACCGTAGAGCTAAAAAAAAGTTAAGAACTACAATCTCTCTAAAGAGTAACTTTTTACACGTAGGTAATATAGTAATAATAAAGAACTATTTAGTCTTTACTAGTATTATTTAGCAAGTATTATTCTAAATCATACCGAAATTGACTGGAAAATCCTAAACTCAAATTGACTTTGACTATTAATCAATCCTAACAAGCCGATTTGTATTTATTTCGCCTCATTCAAAGCCGAGATTGGGTAACAATACGCACAAACTCATACATTTATAACTCGAGAGGATAACAACGAGCGCCACGAAAATAACCCACATTCCCAAACCTCTGTCAACACCCATTGTCTCACAACTAATCTATTTGAAGCCATTCATCCTCACATTTACACTTGAAAGAATGCAATTAGTAAATATCCAATACTTATTATGATTTCTTGCGAGTTAATACTTAAAAGTCACACCAACAATGCTTCGGGAGTACACGCTTTCCACGCTCGAAAAGGGCGTAATTACGAATGCAACAACACCGCAGTTACGTCCTTTTTATTGGGAACCTGTTCCCGACCACGCAACACGCCAACTCGAGTCTATTTGCCAGAAACAAAACACTACCTAACCGTATTGAGTAGCCATTGACATTCAAATCAGTAGCCGCGCTCATCTATTTTGAATTCCGAACGACTTTGGAGACAAAAGACAAACAATATGGCCGTTGGAGCAACAGTAAATCTCGGCAACAGTGGCGCCGTGAGTCGCGCGCTCATCTGTCAAAATCAGACGCTTATTGGTTGGCTATGGACAACAGGCGAGGGCATTGTTGGAATTTTTAGTAATTACACTGTTTATAGTAGCTAGGCGAGCTGAATGCGCAAGCGCGGCCGGCGGCCGTACCGTCACGCGGAAAACAACTCGATCACGTGCTGTAACTTAACATTTACTTACGATTTTCGAGTGATCGGTGTGGTTTCAGATACACTTCTCCAATTATTCTGTGAATGTCGTAAGATGTGAAGGAATGTGGGTTTAAAGCTCCAAACACACTGATAGCTGAAGCGGGGTGGTATCTGTTGTAATATTCGAAATTAAACGACAGAGCGCGCAAGTCGCACCGACCGGGAAACACTTAGGCCGGCCACATACATACGGAATTCCGTTTCGGAATCTCGAATCGGACTGTCCGAACGCACCTAAATCCATGCGACATCTATGGACCAGCCACACGCATTCGGAAAAAATCCGTTCGGAATTCCAAACGGAAAGCTTCCGTCTGTATGTGGCTGGTCCATAGGTTTGTATGGATTGACTGCGTTCGATTTTCCGATTCAAGATTCCGAAACGGAATTTTTCCGAATGTACCTATGTGGCCGGCCTTAAGCGTTTCAATAGGCGTCACGGCAAATAAGCCGCACGCACCGCCCGCTTTCGCTGTCAGTGTGATTACAGCTTTAAGTATGTTGGAAGCTACAAGCTGGGAACCTGTCACCATTTTGAGTCATTAAACTTATACGCAATAAATAGATAGACAGATATATTCGTTAATTTCATTCCAAAAATCACACAAATTCACAAAAAGATCGTCAAATTGTAAACAATTGTTAGTAAGTTGTAAAAATATGCACAATCTAATAACAATAATGCCCAGTAGGTAATTCTAAAGAATTGCGAAAATTTTAAATTTAAACAAAATTTCAAACAAATTGATCAGGATACAAAACAATTAAAAATTACGTCATATAAAATATAAAACACGCAAGTTACACAAAAGTATCGTGAAAATTTAATAATGAGAATATGCTCCATACCTAATTAAGCTAAGAGCGGCTACGAAACGTGAAATAACCACCTTTTGTCTAAATAGCGCTTCGTGACCCCATATTGCAGGCGTAATGTATTTTACAATGTATTTTTCTTACAACATTTACATCAAGTAAACTTTTCATCTCGCCTGTACATTCCTCCGAACGTGACCGTCTTTTCTCTGCGTTTGTTTTCAAATTAAAACATTTTAACTCACTAAGTAACCTAAAGAAAAAGTTGCTTTGACTTCTGAAACCAGTGGGGAAGCTCTTTCAACTGGCAAATTGCGAGGCATAAGGCCTCATAGGTAAAGTAACAAAAAGTGCGTAACTCACTTTGCATTCAGGCATTCCACAAACATTGCGATTTCGGTTACAACATACATACATACGCAGACAGAGCATACGAAATACTATAAGTCAACATCACGTCTATTTTAAGATTCGAAGCCGCTTCAGGCATTTTTTAGGTTTTAAAGTAAAAGGCAATATTATTAAAGGCAAGGCATACAATATTGACAGATTGCTAGCCTGACGCCTACAACATACCTTAACCTATGTCCTTATTCGCTTATAGAAAGGTATTATTCTAACCCGATACCACATGGTAACTCAGTTATACATAACTTAAGTTTGATTTGACAGTGAAAAAAACAAAGATTTTCGCCTATTTTGTAAATTTTCCTGCATATTTAATGCGTTTTCCGTGCACATTTGCATTGCATATTTCGAGCTTTTTGTATTACTTAAAATCCGGCCTCTATTAATAACTATGCGAGTAGAACAACACACCTAAGTAACTGTGCAGTATAATGTTAGAAAAACAAAACGTTAAAATGTATTCAGTCGAATCAAAAACAAACGTAAAGCGACATCTATCCGTCTTTCAGATAATCATCAACGACTTGATCGATTCCCCATTTTATGCAACCACGGAACCGCTCCCCGCCTTTCATTTAACCCCTATTACTAGAAGTATTAGGTTTGAATTAGACTGTCCGAAGTGTAACTTAACTTTGTGATTATAGTAACAGTTATATTTTGGAAATGAAATGCGATTTGATATGCGTAACCGACGGACAAACAGATAGTGTTTTTTACAATATTTATAAACATGATTATGAGGAATGTTCCGTATAATGGATGTGACTGCATTAAGTTAGATGTCTTATCGGTTTTGACATTAAATGAGTACAAATACAAAGTCTCTTGTCTATTCGAGAAAGACTTGAAGTAAAGATCCGCAAAACTAGGATGCAATTTTGTCATAAAATTGTTCTCTATAGCAGGGGTGGCCAATTTGATTGGACCCAAGATCTCCTGTTTGCTAACGAAAACCTGTGTGATCTACCAATTGCAAACTTATTGAAAGGAGTTGGTGATTACTTTGCGCCGTCTGGTCTACATTATTTATATTTTTTGCCTTGCCAACTGTCGCGATCGACCGGTCGATCGCGATCGCACTGTTGGCTACCCCTGCTCTATAGAATAACAGCACGCCATTTCTTCCGTGAATGCCGTCAGAGGCTACCAAAGAAGTTAGGTTCGTTAGCCGACGGGCACAGCCTGTCACTATTGTGCATAGGTACTCCAGTTATTTGAACTGAAATTATTTTAAATGTTACGACTAACATTTCACTCATTAGGGAATGCAGGGGTGATGTGTTATAATTGATGTAGTAGTATTATTATTAAAAATCATCGTGTAATTGTTTTTTACTGACAGCTATTAAATTTAATTAGTTATTAGTTATCCTGTATTTTATATATTTGTTTTATGTACAATAAAGAGTCATACAATACAATTAATTAGTCACACGTTTTAAATGCGGTCACGCGTCTAGTAAATACATAGTGGGTCATATGATCGCAGGTAAGCAAATAGTGATCAGCTGACAAGAGTGATAGAGGCTTGAAAATATTGCCTTGAAACCTATGTTTTTAGTAACTTACGACACCCACGTAAGAAATGGAGAACCTATAAAAATCCGACTAATAATAATTCGATAAAACATTTATACAAACACACACATACATCACGCCTGTATGGGGTAGGCAGAGCTTAAGAAATGTTACATGATCAAATCGAAGTTAACTTCACATTTCAGAGACACTTAGCATATTTTTGGGTTTTATTTTAAGTCTACAGGTAAAATAGTGACAGGATGGTAGTCTGTCGCCTAAGGTGCATCACAGACGACAGACTTTTTGTGCGGTCGAGTCTGCGGCGCACAAAAAGCCTACGTGGATTATATACATTGTACGCCGGACTTTTTGCGCGTCGTGTGCGTTACTGCATATAATTCTTGTTCTATTCTCTCAGATTCTATTCCCAGGTTCTATTTTCACAGACTAAAAAATCCGTCGCGGATACTCTGTCGTCTGCGCAGGGCCCAAAGCATAACTAAGTACACCTGCTTATAGTCGTCTCGTACCTACGATATCCACAGAAGAAAATAGAAAAATAATAAGGACCATACTTTAAATCCAATTCTAATGCAGTCTGTGACTCATTGCTTAATTAAAATTCTGTTTTACAGTTTGTACCTACTTAAATTATTTTCATAAATCCATTGACCACAGTACCGTGGTTATCCTGCGTTATTTTCCTTCGTGGTAAGTATGTATATGTCAAATGTCATGACGTTGGTGGGGAATTCCGGCAACATTTTTTATTATTATTATTACTCATTTTATTAACTTTGGCTGAAGCTGTCTTGAAAGAGGCTGCAAAGTCATTGACAGAACTGTAAGCAAAGTGACAACCAATTTTTAAAGAAAAAATATATAAAAAGATTAAAAAATATTGTAATTAATTATTATAATAAAAAAATATTACACAAACCGTGAAACTCACACTTAAGAACTTCAAAATTTTATTGTTTTTTTTTTATGTTTTGCGTGAAAATCTTAATGCAAAAATAGCTGTAACATACGGACAGACAGACAGACATGACGAATCTATACGGGTTTAGATTTTACCATTTGACAACGGAACCCTAAAAAAACTGATATCTCACAACAATAGATGTAAAATGGATCTCTTATGTACCCATCTGGCTCAACAAGCCAAGTCTATATGGACGTGGGTAGGTACAGTCGACCAAGAAATTGGTCTACCCCCTCAAGATCGATATTCATTTGAACCTCATGAAACAACAAGGTCGATTTCCCCTCGCCATAATATTATGACAGTGACAATATCAACCTTGTGATAATTTTGATCTCACAGAAACTTTTGTCAAAAGTAGCAGACCACTTTCTTGGTCGACCGTACATGAGTACAATATTTATAAGTAGGTCAATAAATTTGGCATGGTCTGTCACTTAGACTCCCCAATAGACATTATTTAAGAGAGTCTAAGGGTTAGCCTTAGGTACACTTCAGCTAGCTATCTGTTACTTTTATACCTAAATTTATGCGACCAACGGGCTGGCAGCATCTTTTCACAAATAATCAACATGGCTGTTCAAAGGGGAAACGCTGCCAGCCTTTTGGGCACCCTGCCACGGGGGCCCTTTTTAGATTTAATTTAGTTGTTTTTATTTTTATTAATAAGTATGTTTATAGTCCGTTCTTTTTAGGTTCTCGATGTAAATAACATGTTAATTTATGCTAGAAGTGGCTACAAAATGTGAAATAATCAACAAGCGCATATTTTGATCATTTTGTATTATTTTCGGAAGAGACAATTATTACGCACGGCCGGCGACATCGGCGAATTTAGCTTTATATTTATTTTATCTGATCACATTTTTTTTTTTCAACCAAAATACCTATTTATACACGTTTTAAATCGTGTAGAAATCAGATAATTAGGTAATAAATGGTTGTCAGATAGTTTACCAAAAATGACGATAATACAGCACTTAATAGTTTCGCGTGACGTCACACCTATGTACAATTTTTACCTAGGCGTGATTTCACAACCCCCCACTCCGGAAGTTTGATGATCTATAACTTTGTCGTTGTTTAGTTATTTGATAAAAGAAAAAACATGGGTCTCAAATTTTTGTATAATCTAACTATCGGACTAATTAGAATTTTAAAAAGTAACCCAGTCGAAATCTCTATTGCAAGTATACTGATACTCAGTTAAAAACTACTTTGAGTTTCATTTGATCACAAATACTTTTGGCAGTAGGTATAATCTCACATATTTTGATAAGTACTTTTTATACCTTATGGCTTGTATATTTCGAACTTTTTGTGTTGTATGTATCTTCAGCCTATAATAGTTTAAAACGTTCGTAGAGCTATACATGTAAACGTATATAATGCAGGTATAGTTATCGACATAAAAACCCGCTAAAACTGATCCATGCAATTATTATTCCAGCGTTTACGAGCTCACAAACAAACAGGCGCGGGCGCAGCGCATCCTGCCTTTGATCGCCGGACGCTCGTCATCGGCTCCCGAACACTCCCGAACGGTCCCGAAGACCAATCGATCACCGAACTCGGCCTTCGGCAGATTTCCGGAAAAACGCGAACTAATGGACATGCGATGAGTTATGATGTTATGCTGGTCATATCAAAGTGGAGGATTGCGTCAAATCCGATCGTATTTATTTACTAGCTGTTGCCCGCGGTTTTGCGTTCAACTTGCTTACTATCCGGGAACTGTACATTTTCCGGGACAAAGTAATCCTGTTTTTTCTTGGAACTGAAACTATTTCCATAACAAATTGATTTCGTTGAAGCGTAATGCTTTCTTTATACTACTAAGTTCCTCTTCGAAGTACTATAGAAACCTTGGCTAAAGTCCGAAAAGACAATAATTACTCACTCTCACTCGTTCAACTTCACATTCAGGCCCCCAGTACGTCTAGTATGTTCATTTTGATGGTGCAGTCGTTAACGAATTCGTTTGCGAGTTATCGCAAAATTGTATGGACAGCGAGACAGCGCCGCCAGCGGAACGTTTGCACAACTGCCACGGTCGACAAGTCTCCATACATTCCGCGACAAGTCACAAACGAATTCGTTAACGACTGCACCATCGAAATGAACATACTAGACGTACTGACTCGGCCGCAAAAACCGACAGCAAATGGAAATCCCACTAGTCTCACTTTAGTTTTGAGGGACATAAATTCCGGTCTTTCCATATCCTCGCGAGTTTGGTCATCGCAGCTTTGGATAAATTCAACTAGATAGGCTCCCTTTCCACCAGAAATGTGCTATGTACGATGCTACAGATGCGTTGATATAAACCAATCATATTCATTGGTGCACATAGCATAAGATCGGTGGAAACGAATTTCGTTGCGCAGCTTAATACATCGTCACAGCATAGCTGCATAGCATATATCTGGTGGAAAGGCAGCCTTAAACTAAGGTTTAAAAATAGAGGAAAGAAGCGACAGGTTACTAACCTGTCGCCTGCCCTAACCTAAACCTGTTACGTTAATCACCTCTGACGACATCCTCGGAAAAAACAATACAGACCTGTGAAAAGGCTTCATTTTTCGCAGCAAAATAATATGTCTTATTACTTCAATAATATTAAAACAAGTGTCCAAATCGCGCACCTGTGTTACTTACAAAATCCGCACTATTTATTTTCAAATCCATCAGGCGTTTGTATGAAAAAAATCAAGTTACCTAATATCCGCAAAACAAGGGAAATTAAATACATCATCATCATCATCATCATCAGCCTATATACGTCCCACTGCAGGGCACAGGCCTCCTCTCAGTATCAGAGGGCTTGGGCGATAGTTCCCACGCGGGCCCAGTGCGGATTGGGAACTTCACACACAACGTTGAATTACTTCGTCGCTGTGTGCAGGTTTCCTCACGATGTTTTCCTTCACCGAATAGCTCGTGATAAATTAAATGAAATTAAATACATTAAAGGAAAAATAATAAATAGTGCAATCGTACCGGAAACTGTTCACATTAAGCAGGTGTAAGTAGAGGAAGCGCGTGCGCAGGGCTGGCTCTAGGGATACGGTAGGAACCATTGGCAATCACCAGGGGTCGGATTTTTCATCGCATGATCCGAGGCAAGAAAACTATGGAGTCGATATTAAAATTAAATAGGGTGATTTAGCCAGTTATCGGCCACTTAAGCGAAATTTTGAGTTCAGATGCATTTTTTTCAAAGATTTTATCGAAAAAAAGTAGCTGTTGTAATTTTTATACACTAAAAATATATTGCAGTTTTTGATTTTGTACTTTATTTGCCCATCAAAAGCGTGGTTTTTTTTTTATTGTTAAAAATATCAAAAGGCGGCGATTTAGCCGGCTATCGGCCCCCTGTTCTAGCTAACGGCCGTTTATTTAACTAGCTATCGGCCACCAGTTTGCGTTTGTAAAATGAGTCTTATTTCAAAAGCGATAAGATTAATTTTAAAGAAAACAAATCAATCGTAATTATTAATATGTTTTATCAATTATTAGACATATTTTAGGATTATTTATAGGAACTTTGATCATAATATGGTAGTGATAAATATTAAAATATATAATAATTTTCAGTAGCATTATATTTCTCATTAAATTTTCGGATAATTCATTATATGTGGCCGATAGCTAAAAACATTCTTACCTATTATCGGCTATGTTTAGGATAGTGGGCCTGGATTAGTGGCCGATAAATCACATTTCAAAGACTAGTTTTCGGCCGTCTTTTAATCAATTCCTTTTAAAATATGTTTACGTCAAACCAACAAAAATGGTTATTTTACACTTGCAACAATACGTAGACAAGATTTGATTTAAAGAATAGTTTGATAAGATACATTTGTTTAGCTTTTTTATTGACGGCCGAAAACTCAACCAAATGTTGCAGTTCATCGGCCACTCTAATTTAGCAAGGCCGATAAGTGGTTTAATAAAATTTAGCTATCGGCCGTCAAATTCGAAACAAAAGAAAGACAATTTTAGTGATGTTTTTGTTAAGAAGCATGCGGCCGACGTCTAAATGCAATACTGAGCTTGTATCAAAATAAGCATTTAACGACACTTTTACATGATATATTCTCATTTAGTAGTGAAAATAGTTAATCCAAAATAAGAACCCATTCGTGACTTATCGGCCGGGGGGCCGATGACTAAGTAGTTCGACTAATTTGAATCCAGTAATCCGACCACCACATTTTAAACCATTTTATTGATCATTTTACAGATTTAACTCAGAATAGTATTACTTCAACTAATAAACTACGCGTACAAGTTATAACAATGTGTCCAAAATCAAGTAAACAACAATTTATCTTACCTTCAATAAAATGTTGCCCACTATTTTTTTGCTAATTTTGACACATCTCTACACCGGTTAATCTTGGTTCGCGCGCTGACGGGACATTAGAAGCAATATTAACTTAATAATTTTAGGAGGCGTAGATGATAAAACACTTTATTTGATAAAAGTATTTTTTTGAAAGGGTGAGGTCAAGTTTTCTTATTATTGCATTATAACTGAAAAATGGCCGATAGCCGGGGGGGCCGGTAAACTGGCTAAATCACCCTACTCATACTCATTCATTTAATTAAAAATGAAATGAAATTGTAAATATAATAAATCGTTATGAGTAGAAATAAATTACATTGTAAATAAAAATAAAGTAAAATAAAACATTACTTTTATTTTGTGCATCTAGTTTCCAATATCCATAAAGCTTGTAGATACAGGAATGAGTGCCTCAAAATCTTGACAAGGTAGGTATGGCATGTGCATTGTCTATTTCAAAATTACAATTGTAAAACGAGTAAATAATGGCAAATTTTTCCATATTTATATATTAACATTTTTAATCTGTTAACCTGCACAAGGGGCAAAGTATTACGGGACTAAGAAAATTAGTGAGTATGAGTATGAATATGAATTAAAAGTTTAATTTTAATATCGACTCCATAGTTTTCTTGCCTCGGATATTTTTCTTGCGATGAAAAATCCGACCCCTGCTCATTATCATTATTTCAACATTATCATTTCAGCCATAATACGTCCAGTGGTGAACATAGGCCTGTCCCTTTAATTGGTCTCTTTATTATTTATTATTTTTATATCTCAACAGTATTTACTGTAACTTATGTTTGAACAAATACATATTTTTATCTTTGTCCTAAAATCAAAAATAATTGCTAACAATGTTACTACCCATGAAATAGTCATAATTTTGTCTACGTAAAAGTTTCGTGTGCTCTGCCTACCCCATGTGGGAATACAATCGTGACGTGTATGAAGTTCTGGAACGCTAACTAACCACTATCGGTAGCCCTACGAATCTGTTTACGCGTTTGCGCCTTTGATAGCCCGCCGTTTGATCCTCGATTTCATTTTTGTTTTCGTTCAATTCCGCTTTTTATTATCAATCCAACATGGAGGACGCGTAAATATATCGGCGTATTTAATGGACGATCTGGCTTGTGTCAGTATTGTTGGTAAAAAGGTTGCCAAATTGTTAAACATTCGCCGCAGTTCTTGGAAGCCTGGATTTTTCGGTGGTTCGATCGGCCGCTGTTAGTGGTAAGTATACAATAGTATACATACCATCGCGAATAGGGATTGTTGAGCCACTTACCTATGTTTGTAACTTGGTCGTGTAATACTAATGCAATAGCTGACATCTGGTCGGTCACATCGATCATTGGTTACACGTCTAAATTGCGAACAGTGGCAAGTGGCTCAACAATCCCGGTTCGTGACTGTACATAAAACAACGAAGTAGTTTACATGCGTACCTGGTTTCGTGTGGTGTCGGATTTAGAATAACACCTCTCCATTCCTTCCGTGGATGTCGTAAGAGACGACCAAGGGTATGGGTTAAGTAATAAGTAATATTTTGGGCGACAGGTTCGTAACCTGTCACTAAGTTCCCTGCCAACTCAAAGCAAAAAAAAATATTCTGGAAGTGGCCACGAAACGTGAAATGGATGAGCACGTGAAACGTTCCCATGAGGGTATGTCTATGTGGCGTATAATCACATCACGCTAAAAATGCGAAAATTTGTGTGTGTATGTATCACGTCACACCCAAAAAGCAGGACCAATTTTGATTAAAATTTTGACAGCCTCAACACATACCTACGCTAGTCCAGTATCTAGTGGAATAACAGGTGTGTGAAATGTTGACCATAAACCCGGTAGATCCGAATCGATTGTCGGTAGATCCTTGAAGCGCACGCGCGGCGGAGCAGAAGTGACGGACGGACGGACAGCCGCCATTGTTGTGCCGGCTGGGACTAAAAAAATGAGATGACACTTGACATGACGTCATGGGGTAAAAATTTTTTTTTTTATCCGAAGCGATTTTTGAAGACAAACGTCATTCGTTTAACTTGTGTTCCCACTGGTGGATAGAGGCCTCGTGTTAGTATTAGAAGAGGTCTCGGGCTGTAGATTTTGAGCTAAAGACTCGAGTGATTTAAAGCAAGTTTACTTACAATGCTTTCTTATTTGTACTGAATAACGTAAAAGTACAGAGTAATTACATACATACATACATAACCGTCACGCCTTATTCCCTGCGGGGTAGGCAGAGACAACAGAGCGCCATTCGCATCTATTCTGACATACTTCTCTCGCTTCACTCACATTAAGACGAGTAATTAAAGAGTAATTAAGACGCCAAATTCTTTAAAACTTAAGTACGGCAACAGTTTTGTAAAAAGACATGTGGTGTCGGATTTAGAGCAACACCTCTCTGTTTGTTCCGTTGACGTCGCATGAGGCAACTAAGGGAAATAAGCTAATGCTTTAGGCGACAGGCTAGCAACCTAATCAATATTAACTTAAAGCCTAAAAGTATGCTATGACTGGCTGAAAAACGTGAAATAGTATGTATGTATGTATGTATGTAACTCTTTATTGTACAAAATAAACGTGACAAAATAACAAACAAAACAAAACATAAGTACAAAGACGAACATATCCCTTAAGGGATCTAATAGTCATTTATTAGCATTTAGTGTGCCCGGAGTGAATAAATTTTTCATTATGAAAAAAGCGTGTACATATTAGTTACTTAACAACAAGCTTGATTTACATTTTCGTTACGTTAAGTCGTACCTTAAATGTGCAAAATCTGTCAGTTGTTTTCATGATTGTAAAAAAACTTGTTCTGCTCTACTTTTTTAATGGCACGTTGTACTTTTTATAATTAATCCACAGTACTTAAGCAATAGGGCTTCTAAAATACGTAATTTTTATAATAAAGTAGTCCAGGGCTTCTGAGCCCGAAGCCGTTGTTCGCCAATAACGCATTACCATGAATATTGCATTGAACCCATACAAAATAATACCGTTAAGAGATTAGGTGTTTGACACGTGTATTTGAAACGAATCAAAACGTCATAACCATAGGGATTCACGTTTGATTGGATTAGGAAGAATATACACACAGTATATGAAATTTATTTAATTCTGGTTACCCTGAAATTGCTAAACGTGGCACTGGATTTTTGAATTCATGTGCTCTGTCTACCCCTCTTGGGAATACAGGCGTGACAATATGTATGTATGTATGTATACACACAGTCATACATACATAATGTCCCGTATTCCCAGATGGGGTGGGTAGAGCTCACAAAACGTAACAAAGACAAAACTATGATAGTCTCTCGCTGAAGTGGTGCATTTAAAGCATGCTGTTTCTACTTACTGCCTAAATCAGCGGTACTTAACCTTTTTGCCTGGCGACCCAAAATTCAAAAATATTTGAAGCCCGCGACCCAAACAAACATTAAGAGGAAATGGAGCGGTCACCTTTTGTATGGAAACGTAGTCCCCTGATTCCTCGCTGGATATTACCCGTAGAACAATGATTTTTTACATCAACAATCCAATGATATATTAGCATGTTCCTATGTTTTCCTTTTTTTCTTTATTGAATTATTAAAGGAGATATTAACCTTCAAAAACATAAAAAATTGGCAAGTTTTTTCCGTTGTTTTCAAACCTCTAGAAACCAATTTTAACACAATTATATCAAAATATAAGAACATAGAAACACAGTTAAGACATTTCTTAAACATTTCATGAAAAAACATATTTAATCGGTTAAGTTTTGGAGAAGAAATCAGGGGACTACGAAACGTTGTTTTTGAATAATTTTCATAGGTATTTTCGGTCCGAGCTGTAGTTGTTCTTATCGCACTCGACGTCGTCGAGGCAGGACACGGCGCGACAGCAATAGATTTTGCAAATACCTATTTTTCAATTCCTTCGACCGGCATATTTCCTCTTAAAATCAAATTAAATGCAGTGATTGCTGTTTGTTCTTAAAAGTCCCGCAGGTCCTGCGACCCATCTCGATATGGCCCGCGACCCAAATTTGAGTCGTGACCCGAGGTTAAGAAACGATAGCCTAAATCCTCGACAGGGAAGTCTTTCTACGAGTGCCAGGCTATCAAATTGTCCTATCTTGTAGTCTTCGATACAATCGTATCGCAGTGTAATTTCGCAAATCACTTTTTCCTTCGCCCAGAAAGGTTAAGATGAACAGATAAGACATCGATGCATGTATTAAAAGATCAAATTTTCTGTAATGCATTCAATGGTTAACAAACCAACATGCTTCCATATGACCCATTTGCATTGTTTTGCCTAGATTATTATTTTAACGTTAATGTATACCAGCTCGTTTTAGCCTGCGACACAGAGTTCCCTAGGATACGATCATGCAGTCTATATCGATTTCGTTTGCGAGTTAACGCGGAACTGTACGTCTAGTGTGTTCATTTCGATGGTGCAGTCGTTAACGAATTCGTTTGTGAGTTATCGCAAAATTGTATGGAAAGCGAGACAGCGCCGCCAGCGGAACGTTAGCACAACTGCCACGGTCGACAAGTCTCCATACATTCCGCGACAACTCGCAAACGAATTCGTTAACGACTGCACCATCGAAATGAACACACTAGACTTACAGTATGGAGACATGTCGACCGAGACAGTTTTGCACAAGTTTTGCGTTCCGCTGGCGGCGCTGTCTTAGTTTAAATACAATTTTGCGATAACTCGCAAACGAAATCGTTATCGACTGCATGATTATTTTCAATACACTAGACACTAGACTTTCTGTACCTATCTCTTTTGAGCTGCGAGTAAAACAGTTATTATTATTATCATTTATCCATTGCTTCCATGGTATTTACAGGTATTCTTAGACTAGTTAGCCAGTACTGACATGTACCCACAGCAATTTTCTTACAACTAAAACTAAACTTACAAATACAGGGCAACTTTGATAAACACGATAACAAAAGCAGAGCGATCCATCACAGGCCACGGCGGAAATATTTGTACCTTAATACCAAGTACTTCCGGCTCTAATCGGAATACCATATCAAGTTGTTATGGATCGCCTCTCTATGCCAGAATGCTAATAGAATTTTTGGCATTCTTGTTGCCTTGGCAAGCTGTCGACGGAGTATTTAGTTTATTTTTCATATACAATCACGCCTGTGTTCCCAAAAGAGGTAGGCAGAGCACACGAAACGCGACACGGACAAAACCGCAAAATATAATAGACGTGGTTATTGTTTTCTATTGTACGGTCGACCAAGAAAGTGGTCTACCACTTTTGACAAAAGTTTCTGTGAGATCAAAATTATCACAAGGTTGACATTGTCACTGTCATAGCATTATGGCGAGGGGAAATCGACCTTGTTTCATGAGGTTAAAATGAATATCGATCTTGAGGGGGTAGACCAATTTCTTTGTCGACTGTACAAAAAATCCTGTGCGGTGTCGGGTTTAGAATAATACCTCTCCATTTTCCGTGGATGTCGTAAGAGGCGACAAAGGAAATAGGTTTAGGTGTACATGAAGCAAGAGGATAGCAATTTGTCACTATTATACTATTTCCATCTGTTTTATAACTTAATATTGTTCTAGAAACGGCTGCAAAGCGTGAAGTGGTCATAAGGTAAATGTACCAATCAGTGGCGGCTCGTCCTAAAGAGCGCTGGTGCAGTGCACTCCCATAAAAATTACATAATGTGTACCTATCCCTTTAAAACCCTATAAATATACTCACATTATTTTTACTAAGCCTAGACAACACAATACACTCTTAATAGCAGTTTACTAGAAACTACATAATATTACCAAGCACCACCACCACTCTAAACAATTTGGTTGTTGTCAAGTGGATGAAGTGGAGCGCTCGGCGATGCGCTCCAACGGCTCGAAGTTAGTACTAATGCCTAACGCAGAATTCAATGAGTGCGAATGAGACACTTCGACGCTGCCCGGCGCGTGAAACAGAAGATTTGTATGAGAAATTACGTCGTTTCGGAGCGCCGCACCGCAAGGCGCTCACAGCGGCGCGGCGCGGGTTTGTTGGTAAACACTAAGTCTATACGTTGTCGGTTTAGGTAGTTAAAACAATATAAACAATCTTGACATGTCTTTTTATTGAAATACACAGTCTAAAAATGAAAATCGTTACACTATACAATTCAATCATGAAAGTAAATGATTTTTTCATACCAAAATTGTAAAATGTAAAGATTTCGATTTATAAAGTGTACGTTTAAATAAAAAGACACGTCAAGATTGTTTACATTGATTTAACTACCTAAACCGACAACGTATAGGTAGTTTAGTAAAAATAATATGGCGTCGCCGCCTCGCTCGTAAAACGCGTCTCTGTTATTTTTTTGCAAATAAGTAACGAAAAGTACTTAGCTTGTACAAATTGTACGTGACGTTTGTGTTAAAAATGGAACAATACAGTGTATCTTTTATTAAACTTTCTGAAAAGAGACTCAAAATGCGTCTCGAACTGAAAATCAAGGGCCCACCGCGGCCTGAAATTGCACTTAGGTACTCAAAACAAAAATGTAGTAAGTAATGTAGGAAAACTATTTTTTTCCGCGTGTTTTTAAATCAGAACAATTCCTATTTTAAAACGCCTTCTTGGTTATGTGGATGTACAGAAAGCAATAAATGATATTGTTTCCCGTGTCTAGTGTTTGTAGCCGGCGCCGGCGGCGGTCGGCGGTGGTGACTGGCATGGTGTATATGTATACCTACCTAATTTCAGATTATCAGAAATCTGTAGGGCCCGCAAACATTAAATAGCTTTGGGGCGGCAAATGTGTAGATCAAACACTGGTGAACACCCATAAAAAAATGTCACGAGCCGCCACTGGTACCAATGCTCGACGCCCCAACGCCCAGTAGACGACACCCATCTGTCACCTGTCTTACTATGACATAAGATTGCAAGTGCCGTGTATTGGGTCAGTGTCGAGCATTGGTACATTAACCTTAGTTGTGTTTATGTCACATGTCGCGTGCTGTGTACCTACTGTAGGTAGATAATTGTCTGTGTAATTACTAATTATTTGTTTGTTCTGGCCATTCTATGACTAAAATACAACTCCAACGCTATTCACTTCATATTTTATTCGTCTTCAACTAGACTAGTTTTTGATGACTCAAGTGTACAAAGGTTGATTCACGTATACATAAATTAAAATTGGTAGTGAATAAAGTTCGCGGCCAGTTCATGAGTTACGTGCACACCACAAATATGAAAATAAACTCTGAGTACGTAAATATCCAGAGAGCACTTCAAAGCGAAGTGCGATCCGCCGACCGGCGCAAGAGTGGAGATGTAGCGGGTTGGTCGTCTACAGTAGCTGTGGGTGTGCAAAACGCACAGGGTTCGTACTGAAGTTGTAGCGAGTATAAAGCTGCGTCTACGCTAGACGAACCGAGCACGGGCGGAGCACGAGCCAAACACAATTCGTATAGTGTGGACCGACTTACAAGCCTCGAACGAGCGTGCTGCAAGCATTTCGTTCGTGCTCGGCTGCGCTCCGCCTGTTGTCGGTTTTTTGACGAACACAAACCTAATTCCTAGACTCTTACAACATCCACAGAAGAAATGGAGTAGTGTTATTCTATCCCGACACCACATGGGACAATTTTTTTCAGGATCTTTTTTCATCATCTATGTTGTAACGCCCCAGCGCCACATTCGTCGAATAGCCGAACTAAACGATCCTTCATCGCGCTAACAAAGTTTTGACGAACGGTTGCATAAATACAACTTCCAGCTTTTTCTCTGCGGTCTTTGATCCCCATAAGGGACAGCGCAGACGACAGACTTTTGTGCGATCGAGTCTGCGGAGCAATAAAAACACTGAATGGAAACTGTCTGCGCGCCATTCAGAGATTTTATTGCTCCGCAGACTCGATCGCACAAAAGTCTGTCGTCTGCGCTGCGTCTAACAATCAGCCTGGAGAGAGATCTCTCTAAAGGAGTCTTTCCCACAGAGTCACAATCAAGTGTAGGTTCTCGACATTAAACACCTGTACATTTCTTCCATGGACGTCGTAAGAGACGACTAAAGAATATGTTAAGGCACGCTTTAGTCGACAGTCTTCCAATCAGTCACTATTATAACTCTTACATCAATGTTTCAACCTAAAATTATACTAGAAGTGGTTACAAAACCTGAAATATTCACGGATTTGACGTGACCAATGTAACGTTTAGTGTGCTCTGCATACGTGATGGTACGTATGTATTTTAGTTAATCCTAATTCCGTCTCAGCTTCTGCCTTGAGCCACTCCCGCGCATGGAAACCAACGGATTTGTTTACAGACAATACCGCTCATTGGCCGCTTGTATAACAAACATGACCCACCGCGGCCCAGCTTTGGGCCAACGCACCAACGTTATGGGTTTCGGGAATCTGCTCCAGATATATCTAGAATTTCTTAGAGCGCCTGTAAAGTGTGGTGGGTTTAGAATAGCGCCTCTCCATTTCTTCCGTGGATGGCGTAAGAGGCGAGGTAGGTTGAGGTATGTTATAGGCGTCAGGCTAAACGTACGTTTACACGCTTGCCGAGCCTTGACAAACGTCCACAAGCTCCAAGCCTTTACAAGCGCTCTTACCACACAAAAGTTCTTGCAAGCCACGCCAAACAGCCTGTTTACACGCTTGCGTTTGTAGATGCTTGTGTAGACTTGCTAAGCGTGTAAAAACTATGTATTGTATGTATTGTATGCTAAACTTGTCACTATTGTACCTTTTGTCTTAAAACCTAAAAGAATAGGCTACGAAACGAGAAATAATCATGATGTTGACTATGTAGCATTTTGTTTACTGTGCCTGCGTGATGTAAGTACATTATGTATGTCATGTTGCGCGTTCATCCGCAGCCGCTGTGACTTTCCTCCCGAAGATGAGTCACGAATCAGCCTGAAACAAATCGTGATGATACATAATAAGGACGTCACCATATGCGGTTTATTATTATTAGTATCCGTCTTATTTCGTCGTGTTTTTACATAAAATGACGTCCATATTCCCAAATGGGGAGCATACGAAACGCTACGTGGACATTACAATGTCTATTTCACTTCTTGCTATAGTGACAGTCTATAAGATCTGTTTTTAAATACGGGATACTAAAATGACAGGTACAAATGTCAAACGTAAAAATAATGTGACCTGCTTAATACGAACAGTGTTGTCACGATTCCGGTTTCTGATTCGATTGAAACGAATCGTCAAAAATAATATTTTGTGCATAGCATAGCGGGTAAGTATAATATTATTGTGAATGCATCTCCGTTATTTACGTGAAAAACAAAAGTGTGCTCTTTTTTTAGTGCAGGCTTCACAGTTTCATATTCAACGCGATGTACTTGATTTGCTTGAAAAACGCCCGCGAAACGTGAACTACTAGGTTTTTCACTTTTATAATTTTAAATATCATTCTTTTCATGTTAAAAAAAATGGCTGTCACACCGAGTACTTACTTCCCGTTTGGCGCCTACAACGCCCTCGCCCATGACCGCAGAAATTACTGTTCCACAAGAGAAAAATCGCTGCGGGCGTTATCAGCGCAAGTTATAAGTGGAACGCAAAATTAAAATGAAAATTTTAAGTATGTCAATATATAGAGCTCATTTAATTTCTTGTCTTTTGTCGTATTGTATAAAACCATTATAATATTTATGTCCAATGTAAGGCAGAATTGTAAAAGAAAATAAAAAACAGGCTTCTACAAAAAAACAAGAATTAATAGTTTTTTCAAATCACATTATTCCTAAAGCGGTGAGACAAATGATCCCTATGACAGTTCTCTTGACTATAGTACCTAACAAGCACACTTACCTTTTTTTCGGTAAATACCGATTGTAGGACACCACTATTTATAAAGTGAAAGAAACGGGCAATACTTGAAATGTCATTTTAGTCTCCCGTATTAAAAAACGATCTTAGGCTGTCGCCTAAATGTACCATATATTTATTTCCTTAGTCGTCTTTTACGACAGCCATGGAAGAATTGGAGAAGTGTTATTCTCAACCGAACACCACACGGTTCGTCGAGTTTTATGTACAACTAGCTTTCCGCCCGCGGCTTCGCCCGCGTGGAATTCGATTAAGTATATTGCGGTATGAAGCGAACATTCCCTCGGGAACATCAATTTTTTTCGGGATAAAAAGTACCCTATAATTTAATCCGGGCTTCTAACTTTACGTCTGCAAAATTTCAAAGCAATCGGTTCAGTAGTGACGGCGTGAAAGCGGAACAAACAAACAAACTCACTTTCTGATTTATAATTATTAGTAAGGATTACAAGTAAAAGAGTTAGTTTGGTAAGCTTCACATTCGCAAGCAGCACCAACATTGGCTCAAACGTTGGAGCATTGGCGAGTTAGATTTTGTTTAACCGACACGTAAACACCGGCTACTTCAAAGCAAGCTTCGAGTAGTAGAGGCAACCATTCTTGGTCGAGTTACCTTTAAGTTTGAAAAATAATCTTCGGAAAGACTGAGTTTACCTTAAAATATATGACGAAACAACTGGTTAGTAGATATTCTAGCATTAATCCCTTTAAACGGAATCGGTTGGTTTTTCGTGTGGACTTGTCTGGTTAAAATAAAACGTATCCATTTCTTCTTTGGATATCGTAAGAGGCCTATCGCGATAGGCTAGCAACCTATCACTATTACAACTCTTTCATCTGTTTTTATACCAAAAAAATACTTGAAGTGTCTACGGGTGTGTGTGTCTACTCTTCGGGAATATAGGCATGAGGCATTTGTAGTCTCTTTTCAAGCTTTAATCACTTTTTAATGTCGTTGATTTTCTACTGTTAGAGCATACCCTAAACCTACTTACTTAGTCGCTTCTTACAACATCCACGGAAGAAATGGAGAGGTATTTCGTACGCTCTACCTACCGCACTTGGGAAAGACGTGATGTCCCTATGTCTATCTGTTTGACAAATCAAAATATTAAGATAATTTTTAGGACACCAAAACGATCAAGACATATCGTTACCGTTCGCTGCAGCCCTTTGATCTCAAACCAAACGCTATTTAACCACTAAAACTTATACTAAATTAAAGAAATCAGAGCATAACCCACAAAATGGAATCTTGAAACTGTTAACATAAAATTTTAAATCTATCATATTATTATTATATTATGACTTTTAGTCCGTCAGGAAACACGTGGGTGATTAATAAAATTGACATACATGCATACATACATCGGTAGGCAGAGCGCAGAAAACGATATAATAATATAGTCAAAACCATAAATATTTCAGGTTAGCATATTTTTACGTTTTAAGTTAAGAGGTATACAGTAGTGACAAGGTTGCTAGGCTATCGCTTAAAACATAAATAAGCCTGTTTCCGTAGTAGCCTCTTACGACATCTACGGGACCAATGGAGAGGAGTTTTTTTAACCCAACACAACGCGATACATTATCATACAGTTATGTATGTGACTATACATAATTTTATTAAGCATTAAAATACTCTTGATCTTTTATGAAATTCGCCTTTTCAGGCTCATTAGCTCTTTGCCTTTTACTACGCAATAGCGACATAGATAACTAGTATGTGACATTAACATAGACATACAAACCAGAGTCTTATAAAATCTCAAAGCATATCTATAAATTCGATCAAACTCATCCCCATCCAGTTTCTTACTTCAAACGGCTAACAAAGAAAAGGAGCTAAATCGTTTAATACAATAAAAGTATGAGCAATACAAATAATCTAATAGAACGTGGTCAATGGGTGAGGGACAATTTGTATTTATCATTCCCGCATCATTTTGCTGCTTTACTGGATTCTTGTATTTTATTGTGTTAATATTTATATTGTTTTGATTGGTGTTGCTATGTTATTGAGGAATGAGGGAGCATTGAAGCTTTCAAAGGGAAATATGGTTAATGTTGTCATTTAATCGACTATACTCGTAGGCGGGTTAAATCAGTCGAGGGTAAAGTTTGTCTAGAAATTAGTCACTATAACCCACTTTGTTCGCACGAAAAATGGACTATTCAATACTTACCTACTTATAAGTAAGTAAGTAAACACTTTATTGTACAAAATGAATAATTTCATTCCTTCATCCATTTTTACCTCTTCGGAAAACTTCAACAACGAATTAAAAAAAAACTTGAATTTGAATTTGGTATGACACTACATCAATGCACTTTAAAATAAAACTTTTACTTTGAGGTTATGCCTAAAATTTATTCTTTTAATTGAGTTTAAATTTAGTACTAGGTTTCTCGGTGAGTTGGTGATAACATAATATTGATATGTATTGACTTCGTGTGGTGTCGGGTTTAGAATAACACTGTCCATTTCCTTCGTGGATTACGTAAGAGGCGACTAAGGATTAAGTTAAGGTTATTTTAGGCGACAGGCTAGCAACCTGTCACTATTATACCAAAAAATATATGTTAGAAGTGGCCACGAAACGTGAAATAGTCATCGTTTTGTCTATGTAGCGTTTGGTGTGCTCTACCTGTCCCATTTGGAAATACAGGCGTGACATGTATAATATGTATATGTTTTACAAATATTGATATTTATAAAAGCAACCGCCACATCCACTGAGGAAATGGAGAGGTGTCATTCTACCCCGATACCACACAGGTCAGCAACACACAGTAGCTGAAAACCAGCGTTGCTGCACCAACTCATGCTGAGCGAAGGTCCATTTCGGTTCTCTTGTGTCACCGAGACATAAAGTAAAGGTCCCTGTTCTCGACACTGAGCCAATACTTGGCACTTGCAACCTTATGTCATAGTAAGACAGGTGACAGATGGGCGTCATCTACTGTTATTTTAGTATGGAGATGGTTTGGGGACCTAAAAATAATATTTTTTTCTTTCTTTCTTTCTAGTAGTAATTTTTTCCACATTCAATAAAATATAACATGTAAGTTAATCTCAAGTTCCTCTCCGGGACGCGGTGATTTGATCCGATGCGGGATCCCTGTGTTTACGGGATTGCGGGCTTATTACGATTGTTACAAACCATTTTGTAATTTCCGAAGGAATTGGATGGAATTGACTGATTCACATCCATTTGTTGAATGTAACATAAAGAGGGTGTGGAAGGGATTTCTCTGAGAAAAAGACTTTCGTTGATTTTGTAATATAAATACAATACACACAATCACACCTGTGTCCCTAAATGATGGCCATGATTATGACTATACAACGCTTCGCAACCACTTCTAGCATACATTTAGGTTTGCAAAGATGGAAGAGGTATAATAGTGACAGGTTGCTAGCCAGCCGTCTAAAGCAGCCATTCTCAAAGCGTGTTCCGCGGAACCCCAGGGTTCCGTGATGTCCCTGATGGGGTTCCGCAAGAATATAGAAAAATAAAACAAAACACCATTCTCTAATCGAAAGTTTTGACGCGGCGAATACATAGACGGGCGGGTGGATAAATAATACTTTTAAAAACTGCTGTTTTTTTGTAGGGTTCCGTTAAGTGTTTCGCTTTACAAAAGGGTTCCGTCACTAAAAAAGTTTGAGAAACGCTGGTCTAAAGCATACCTAAACCTATATTCTTTAGTCGCCTACTCCAGAAATAGAGTTGGTGTTATTCTATCCCGACCCCACACAGGGAAGAATATATTGAAAGTGAACGTCATACAAATTCAAGAAGAGATTCTTGGACACTGTCAGCAGTCTCTCCCGGTGGCCGGTGTACAGTTCCCAATAATCCCAATTGTATGCACCATCCTGCTTAATGTAATTAAGGCAATCAGGCGGCGCGCACGCACCGCTAATGCCAGAGGAAATTGGGGCAACTAACCCGGCGCCCCCTGGCGAGGAGCTTCGAGGAATAAGACGGACAAAGACTTGCAATTATTTGCTGCATATAAAGTGAGAATCAATGGTATCCATTGTTTTAACATTTAGTAAACTCTGACAGTCAATACTGTCAATAGTGTGACGTGCTTTGAGGTCGCAGTGGCATAGTGGTTCGATCCCCGGTCGGGGCAGATGTTTGTATGATGAATATGAATGTTTGCTTTCGAGTCTTGGATGTTTATCTATACATAAGTAAGTTTATCCGTTGACTAGTACCCATAACACAGGCATTAAATTGCCTACTTTGGGACTAGGTGATTGGTGTAAAAATTGTCCAGTGATATTTATTTATTTATACGGGTAGTCCCTCGAAAACCGTCACCTGTGTCAGTTGTACACACTGAGTAACCTCTAATAAGAATATCTCTCAATTAGTCAACGGTTACTTTTATTTTTTATTTTTATTTATTTGTTAACCATAAGTTCATAAGTTCCTTAGAGATCTCTAAGGTGGTTGTTTGTAATTTAATTCATTTTCCAACGAACATGTATATATATGTACATCACGTCTGTGTTCCCAAAAGGGGAGGCAGAGGCATACGAAACGCTACATAGACAAATCCTAATTCGCGTTTCATAGCTACTTCTAGTATATTTTTTAGGTGTTAAGTTGAGGTAACTGTGTGAATATTCGAGCGTTTGAACAGCTGTCATTATTCTCAACACTTTTTTTATTAGACGCCTTGACAAATATAATAATCTAGTGTGTACCTCTTTATAAGGCACAGACACTATATAACACACTTATTGTACCAATTTCTTAAGAAATCTGAGTGAGTAAGAAATCTGAAAAAGTGTTGAGAATAATGACAGCGGTTCAAACGCCCGAATATTCACCCTACTACTGAAGGAACAGGTCGCTAGCCTGTCGCCTAGGATATACCTACCTTAACTCATTTCCTTAGTCGCCTCTTACGACATCCACGGAAGAAATGGAGAGGTGTTATTCTAAACTCGCCGTCACACGGGAATGAACTTACACGTGGAAATATTTAAGTAATTAGAATTATTTATCACATTTAAAATACGTTGCGCAATATTATAAAAGGAAAGTTCTTATCTAATTATTCAAAGGACTCTCTTCCTCGAAAGTACTCGACTTCGCGTCTGGATTTTACAATTTTTAATCAGATCGTAAATATTTTAGTCACTGCCTTGGTAGCGTTAGATTTAACGTGATAATCAAAATATTAATCCTTCTCAGAAACAAGTTAATAGACATCTTATGATAAGACAAGTTACCTCTTCCTTGTACAATCAACTACAAAACGCAGGTGGTTCGTAATATAAGTTCTCACGAATATGTCCTATACCGACTTAGGTCAAGACGAGACCTTATTGTATTCCCAGATCGGGTGGGGACACAGACCACACAAAACCAGTAACAACGACGACAACGACGATTAACACGGCGACGACGAGACAATGACGATTTCAACGTTTCGTACCCACTTTAAGCATGTTTTGTAGTTTTTATATTAGATAAAAGACTTACAATAATGACAGGTTTCTAGTTCGTCGCCCAAAGCATACCTAAACCTTCCTTAGTCGCCTCATACCACACAAAAGAAATGGAGAGGCGCTATTATAAGCGCGACAACATACGGCATAAAAATTATAAATACTTAACAATGAAAAATTTCCCCGTGTGGTGCCGGGTTAGAATAGCACCTCCCCCTTTCTTCCCGTGGGTGTCGTAAGAGTCGACTCTGGGAAAGGGTTAGCGTTTTGTGGGCGATGGGCTAGCAACCTGTCACTGCAATATCACGTTTAACCATCTGGTTACCCTGAAATTGCTAAACGTGGCACTGGATTTTTGAATTCATGTGCTCTGCCTACCCCTCTTGGGAATACAGCCCTGAGAATATGATGATGAATAATGAAAAAATGGTACCATAGCATTGCTGTGACAGACGTAAGAAAAACTTAGCTTACTTAACTTAAGTGAAGTTAGCTTATAATTACAGCACTTGTTTCCCTTAATAACGTTTTGGCCTAAATAAGCCCCACTGCCCCCCTCAGTATGAGAGAACTGCGGGCTGTAGCTCCCACGCGGGCCTAGTGCAGATTGGGAACTTCACACAACTTCAACTTCACTATAAACCAAAAGGTGATCATGATAATTCTAAAACAGATCTTATTTAATAACCTACAGACTCCCAAGTTTCCCAAGACCATAAAAGAACTCGGCACAAAGATCCAATATTTTGAATGCTGTACAATTGGTCCACAAAGGAGGTGCATCAGTATTGTGCCGCAATTGGCTGCAATCTGCCCGTATGTGCTGGCTGCCTCGGCGGTAATGGCTGCACAATGGATTTGTTTGAGATGACATCTTGGAGTTGAGTTTGAGGAATTGCGCAAGCTTTAGGAGCACCTAAAACACAAATACTCCCTTCAAAACATCAGTGATTCACACACAACACAGAAATAGGTACACATACATATTCTCACGCCTGTTTTCCCAAGAGGGGTAGGCAGAGCACTTGAATTCAAAAAATCCAGTGCCACGTTTAGCAATTTCAGGGTAACCAGATTTAGCAATTTCAGGGTAACCAGATGGTTAAACGTGATATTCCAGTAACAGATTGCTAGCCCATCGCCCACAATACACTAACCCTTTCCCAGAGTCGACTCTTACGGCACCCACGGGAAGAAAGGGGGAGGTGCTATTCTAACCCGGTGCCACACGGGGATAGGCTAACAACCTATCACTATTATAGCAGCAAACTTAAACTTATCATTTACATTCGTATCCCGCGTGAAACTCTACTCAGTACTCGACCACAAAGAATACACATCGGCTTTGCCGGGTCAGCGAGTTTCAAAATAAAGCAACTATTCTTCAAAATACTGTCACCAGATCTAATTTCCGGGGTCAGTTTAAAACGCAAAGATTAATACTGATTTATTAGACGAGCACTTACAATGTGATTGTTATTAATTGACGACATTAGAGTGATCGGCTGCCCCTTGCCCTGTCTCATAAACCTCTACGGAAGGGATACTGTCCGAGATGAGAGCGAAGGGGTTATGTTATACTAGTGACCCTACCCGGCTTTGTACTGCTGCAATATGTACATATGTACATACATCACGCCTGTATTCCGAGTACTCAGAGCACAGGAAACGCTACGTGGTCAAAACCATTACTAGGTATTTCAGGTTTCGTGGCCACTTCTAGCATATTTTTAGGTTTTAAGTTGGCAGGAATAATAGTGACAGGTTGCTAGCCAGTCACCTAAAATATACCTTAACCTTGGTCGCCTCTTACGACATTCACGGAAGAAATGGCGAGGTGTTATTCCAAATCTGACATCACACGGGTAAGAGACAAAAGTATTACTATTTCACGTTTCTTGGCCACTTCTGGCATTTTTTTACGGTTTAAGTTGGTAAGTATAGTAGTGACAGGTTGATAGCTCAGAAAAGTTTAGACTATTGCCTAAAATGTGCCTAAACCTATTTCCTTAGTCGCCTCTTGCGACATCCATGAAAGAAATGGAGAAGTGTTATTCTAATCCGACACCACACAGAATGTATTTAGTATATTCTGTAGTCACGTAAGCTACTCAGTAGGTCATCAAGTGACACTATAGATAGAGAACAGACCCACTAGAGTAGAGTAGAGTTGTTCGGAGACGATTCCGCCAAAGCATCGAGGCGATCGCTGTGGTCTTATTGGCTGGCCCATGATCGCGCGTAACTTCGCCTTTTTCTCTACGGTTATTGGCTCTACAGTTTGTGACAGTGACGGTAGTAAGTGACAAACTACTAACTTTTTGCGGGCCTGGGTGGCCAACATGGTTTCTCTAGTGGGTCTGTCCTCTATGAGCACCCTCTGCACAAACAGCTCCTAACTCCAAATGAAAGTGCATTTGTGTTCCGTCCTTAATTAGCAGAGTGAGGTGGCAGTTTGAATAATTGGGCGGTTTGTAGCGAAGCGATTAACACCGAGTTAGCGCGCCCTCGGACTGGCCAGGGGTTGGCAACCATGGGGTGGGAAGTTTTAAACTTTGATGATGTTGTGGGTAGTATTAATAGTTCTTTACAGTTATTTGGTGCAGCAATCTCCAAATCTTACTTCTAATTAGCTATTCGAGCTAAAATAAGACATGTAGCGACTCTAGCGCCACCAATCGTCCAGTAATAGAACTGCTTCCACAAATTTCATCAACTGTGTAAGTGTTCTACTTCGCGCTAACGAAGTTTCGATGATATATCCATAAATACAACTTCCAACTTTCTCTGCGAACTTCGGTCCCCAGGCATAACATAAGCCTGGAGAGAGATCTACAGGGTGACCTCTAAGACGTAATACAAAATTAGCGTTTCGGGCTCAGTTAATGACAGAGAATTTAATACACTAACTCATTGGTTAAGGTTAGCCTTGTTTAATTTGTGCTTATTTTCAAACAAAAAAAATAATAAAAATCTCAAAGTATGGTCACCGTACACTGCATAATCGAGTGTCATAGGTACTTGTCAAGTTTAAAAACGTTTAACACTGTGCTACAGCTATCCATCTTTTATCATTACAAGAGACACAACTAGACTCTTTAAGTACCTACTTTACTCCTTACCTACTTAAATTGAATAATACATACATACATATTCTCCCGCCTGTATTCCCAAGAGGGTTAGGGAGAGCACATGAATTCAAAAATCCATTGCCACGTTTGGCAATTTCAGGGTAACCAGATGGTTAAACGTGAATTGAACGTAAAGTTCAATTGAATAATAAGCAATGTCAATTTTAAATAAGTAAATTTATTGTTCAATCGGATAAATGCAAAAGTACATACTTAATCACACGTATTTTAGCATGTGTTCAATGTGGCCATAGTCTTCCTGTACACAAAACTCCGCCCGTCGTCTAAGGTTGTCTCTAAGTCTACCTATGTTTTCTTGTCGCACCTCTTGTAATAATAATGGCTTATGTTGTTTATCCTGAAGAAGTCTTCATACTTTAGTCCATTTAAGTTTCCATCAATTAAATGCAGTCATATTAGATGATTGTTCACAATACCCGCCCAAACATTAACCGAAAACCGAGTCAGAAAGGAGTGCCTGCGAGTTGCATGAGAGTTTGCTTCACACCATAAGTGCTCATTATTAACGTTAAATAAGCCAAATCTTATAAACGTAGCTTCACCAGTCCATAAAATATTTAATTGGAGGTTTTGTAGCACCTATCGACAAAACTGAACCCTTCGGGGGTAGTCGGCTAGCACAATGTCTTGTATTTTTGGAAGTAAAATGGATGTAACCATGCTGCATTTCATAGCTTCCAAATAAAAATTGGCACGTGGTAAATCTTGCAGCTGCGTCTTTTGTACTCGCTTCTGGGTGGTGACTAAAATACCGAAAGATTTGTGTCCGGAACGCTTTTGAGTGTCGCGGCTTCTAGCTTGGGCGTGCATTTGGACTGAGAAGTGTCCGTATTCCCTTAAATTTCGGATAGTTCTGTTTATTAATACACGAGTAGGGGTTGCACTGCCCGGATAACGTTCGTGAAAGAGTGTTTGCGTCTGCACTGTACTCTGTACTCTGAGATGTAAAATAGAACACTACCATATCCGTCCGCTGGAGAGGCGTGTACAAGTAGGCATGATCACGAGGTAGGTATTTTATTATTTTACACAAATTCACGATACATTTTATTGTTGTTTGATAACAAGACAACTAACGTCAAGAACAGTCAAAATGAGTTTTCTTCATAATTTATCTGTCAGATAATCAAAGACAATTTGGTTAATTACATAAGGACTTTTTACTGTAAACGTAATGGTAAGGTGACCACATTTAACGGAAAAAATTAGGAATAATGTAAACGTAAAAAAATAATACTAATGATCACTTTAACAACATGCGACCTAGTCAGGGGTTTTAGTACAAGGGAAATGTATTTAAAACATTGGTTTTGTATTACGTCTTAGAGGTCACCCTGTATATTGAGTCTATTCTGCAGACATACAAATAATTTTATCGCAACAAAACTGCTCCGAAGTTATCATAAAATTTTCAATCACTTCTGGTATAAGGCGATTAAAGAGAAAGGGAGGCGACTAAGGAAATAGGTTAAGATATATTTTAGTTGTATAGTACCTCGTAACTTATGCCTAAAAATATGCTAAAAGTGGCTAAGGAACGTGCAGTCATGTTGAAGTCTATGTAAACGTTTCCAAAAATGTTTAAAGTATGCAGTTTTCGGTAAAATGTTGCGCGCCTGCGCAGCCCGCATGCCGGCCAACAATTACGGAGGCCACGCCGAGTGGTTACCGGCTACCCTCGTGGGCAGATCAGAGCGTCTAGCAATGAAGTCGGTCTGGAAACGCGTTGATTTCGTTGCGTATTAACGCAAAAAATTGTACGGAAACAAAGACAGCGCCTCCAAGCGGCACGTTTGCACAACTACCGCGGTCGACCTAGTTTTTATACAATTTCGCGTTAATACCCAAACGAAATCGACCGACTCTTAACCGACGTCATTAGACTAGCTAGACGATCAGTTCACTGCACTACGAAGAGCTGAGAACAGTTTTACAAGAAGATTGAACAAAAAGCCGTGGTCAAGTGGGGATTTTAGAAGAAGCGGTGGACCAATGGCTGGACCTACAGCGTGTACAGATCTTGGGTTATTCCTAATTAGAATTGCGAGAGGGAAATAGACCAGAGAACCCAAGAGCCCTGTAGAGAGATCTCTCTAACTTAAAAAGGGTCGGCAAAGTATAATTATAATATAAAAAATCGAAAATATGCACAAATACGTTAATTTCTGGTTACTGTAAGTAATCTTGTACGGAATACAGAATACAGTGATGATATATTTAAGTGTAAGATTATTTTTATAGTCAAATTACATAACAATGCCTATGTTCCCAAATGGGATAGACAAATAATCAAAACATGGCATTAGACATCACGACTATTTCCCGCTTGGCACCTAGCCTACCTTCGCTTCTACCATAATTTTAGATCTAAAACAGATGTAAGATTTGCTATGACTGCTAATGACAGGTTTGCTAACCTGTACCCTAAAGCATATACCCAAACCAACAGGAAACATCCTTAGTCGCATGTTACCAGGTCTGCAGAAGCAATGAAGAGGTGGTTTTCTAACCCGAAACCACTCAAAGAAAACACTGGCCTATTGTATGTCCAATTGGCCTCATATACAGTTATTGAAGTATTACCCTGCAGACGCTGGACAAAGGGGCAATTACTTGAGTTAACCCCGCCGAGGGTCACAATCTAATTTAATAACCGCTGGCACCGCCGCCCGCGCACCCACTTATGTCAGTTGTACGTAAATATGTCACGGAATAGCTCGGAGCTAGGATTATAGTCGGGAATACTGGGCAAGATTTTTAACGGTAACCAGGAAAAACCGGAAAAGCGCGAATCGGGCTCGCGCACAAAGGGTTCCGTACCAAAAAGAGCAAAAAAATACGTTATTTCTATGGGAGCCCCCCTTAATTATTATTATTTTGATTTTTAGTATTTGTTGTTATAGCGTCAACAGAAATACATCATCTTCGAAAATTTCAACTCTCTAGCTGTCGCGATTCGTGAGATACAGCCTGGTGACAGACGGACGGACAGACAGACAGACAGACCGACAGTGAAGTCTCAGTAATAGGGTCCCGTCTTTACCCTTTGGGTACAGAACCCTAAAAAACGATGCGCGAACTTAACTTCACCACTTAAAATTTTACCAAATGATATTGCCGACCACTATACAAGACGATGTATTCCTCAAATGGAGTTTGAAGAGCACACGAAACGCTACAAAGATAAAATCATGACATGACTATTTCACGATTTGTTGACACTTTTAGTGTGAATTTTGGGTTTTACGTTAAGTGAGAGAGGTACCCACCCGTGCAGGGCCGGGCAGAATTATGGCGTAAGAGGCAAGAAAGAATTGTAAAAGTGGCTGTGAAACGTAAAATACTCATGGTTTTGTGTGTGCGCTCTATCTATACTACCCCATTTGGAAGTAAGGTATATGTCCCTGTGGTGGACTCTGACCCAATACTTGGCACTTGCAACCTTAGTCATAGTAAGACAGATGACAGATGGTTGCCATCTATTTGGCGTTGAGGTGTCCAGAATTGGTACTTTTACCGTATGTATTAAAAGCATTAGGTAGAAACATCGCTAGCGCTCGCGTCACATTTACTAACAAGATCACATTGTTTATAAGTTATCCATTTAGAAATCGGCTTACAATCCTAAGTGTTTATCAAACATTCCGAGTGCGCGTGAGTCGGCATTCGGAGTAGTAACATTAGCTCCAGGCGTTTTGTTTTGGGACCGAAATAGACGGATTACTCTAATTTGGTGCCGGTTTTAGAAATAATGACACTTGTAGGCTTAGCACGACAACACGCTCTAGTCGCGTCGCGCGCGGGATAGTCTACCCGTCACTTTCTGACGTCTCTAGTTAGACAGTGACAGGTACAGTCTATCTCGCGCGTATCTCTACTCGCGCCCTGTCGTGCTAAGGGGATTGTTAGCTCTCGTGTCGTTTGGTGCTCTCGTAGAGGACAGACCCACTAGACTCTACTCTACCCACTAGACACTAGAGAAACAATGTTGGCCACCCAGGCCTGCAAAAAGTCAGTGGTGTGTCACTTACTAACGTTACCGTCACTGTCACGGAAAATGTAAAGAGCCAATAACCGCAGAGAAAAAAGGCACTAGCGTTACGCGCGATCTTGGGCCGGCCAATAAGAGCACAGCGATCGCCTCGATGGTTTGGCGGAGTCGTCTCCGAACAACCAAAATGACATTAGTACTCTAGTGGGTATGTCCTCTATGGCTGCTCCCAACGCACCGACAGCGGAAGCGGTGCGACGCGACGCGGTGGCGTGATACAAGTGATACAACCGAAACGCTTAGCTTTATTCTCTGTCTCGCACTTGACCGGTTTTTTCTATCTTCAGAAAGCTAAACCATCGATAGTTTGATTATTGTGACCGGCAGTTAAATGCAGTATGACAATGATTTTACTCGCCGCGACAGCTAAAAACGTAAAAGTATATTATGAAACGTGAAGTAGTCACGGTATGTCTGTGTCGTCAGTGTTTTGCCTCTGCCTACCCTCAAATGTCTACGCAACGCCTAAACGCTATAGTTAAACGCTGTTAAACGGCTTTTCTCTGACTTTAAAAAATGTTGCTATATCGAAAAATCTAAAACTAGAGCCCTCTCCACAGACACAAAATAGGGCGAGCTTCATGTTTGTCCCGTACCTGTCGGTCGGAGCGACGTGTTGTGTTGGACTCTTTCAGCGCTGCGCCGGCGCAGCGTCGCTCGGATCAAAGGCCGGGAAGCGCGGCTAAGGCGTGTGCACAATACATGATGTTTAAAAATATGTAAACATTTTTCCTGTGTTGCTATTCCCAAAGGCATAATACACAAAATGTTGCAGAGTCATTACAATTACTATTTCACATCTCGTACAAACTTTGTCACCACCAAAAAATATTGTACACGTTTTTTTTTTCTTTTATTTGACGAACAGGAAATGACGAAGATACATGGTCTGACATTTCGAGTGACGTCACTGCATGGTACAGTTTTTGCCATGGCGTGATGTGATGTAAGCCCCGTCTGCCTCAAGCTTCTGAAAGTTGGATGAGAATGATCTCTATAGATACAGTCACGAACCGGGATTGTTGAGCCACTTGCCACTGTTAACAATTTAGACGTGTAATCAATGACCGATGTGACTGCCTAGATGTCAGCTATGGGATTATTATTACACGACCAAGTTACAAACGTAGGTAAGTGGCTCACCAATACCTGTTCGCGATGGTACATTAGTCGATGTTTCATTATTTGATGCCCCAAAACACACATGTGTCTAATTTTTTTTCATTTTCTAACTTACGGACTAATTAGAATGATACATTTTTACCAAGTACACATGCTTATTATAAAAATGTTAATAAAATGTTTTCTATCTGTTACTTTTAACTCGCTGTGTGAACGCGGGCCAGAGAGCACCTGCGCGCGCAATTGAGCCGTCATAAACACACGGTTCGCGGAAGAGCTCTTTGTAGTCTATGGTGTAATGTTACCAGCATTGCCCTATCGATAGCTGAAGACGCTTTTTAATCGATTCTGAAAGTTTTTCTTAATACCGCCACCAGTTTTTTTTTTAATCTTTCCTTTTCCCTTCAATTCAAACAAACATTCCGAATATTAAATTTTAAACCAGTAAATTGGTTTTTAATTTAATAAGTGAAGTACTTATACCCCGTATGGTTTTCGATTTCTAACACCTCTCAGTTTTTTCCGTGGATGAAGTAAGAAGCGACTAAGGAAATATATTTAGGTTCGTATGTTTTAGGAAACAGTCTAGTAACTTACAAATATATTCTTTTACCTATGTTTAAACTAATCATTATGTTCAATGTGGCTACGAAACGTAAAATAGTCATGGTTCTGACCACATACTTATAGTTTCGCGTGCTCTACCTGTCCCATAAAGAAATACAGACGTGATGTATAATATAAGTTAAATGTAAGCTATCGTTTAAGTTTTTTTTTTAAGTTGTAAAGTAAAACAATAATATATATGTCTGTTCATTTTACCAACGCTCCGCTATTTTTGAAATTAAACAGAATATTTAGTAAGTAAGTTAAATGTCCTAATGCTCGACGCTGTACTATTATAATTATATGGCATTAGCACTCTGTGTCAAAGTGACAAGGCTTAAATTTAAACGAAGAAATATCCTCTTAGCTCGAATTTAACCCATATTGCTTTAACATAGAGTGCCTATGCCCTACACTAGTAAAGCATCGAATACTCAGACTTTTACTTTAGTTCTAACATCTAAATAAATGCAACTAACAAACTCAACTTTACTGAGCTATTATTTTGACTAACGAATGCCAAAACAGAACAAAAAAAATCTTGCACAAAGCTCGAAAATGCCTTAGAAATGCGCCCAAAAAAAACCTTGCCATTTTTTTTACTGTTGTCTAGACGTCGCCACGCACGAGCAAATTCACCAACAGCCGCTTAAAAAATGACATTGTTTAGTGCAATTACATCGCTTAAACGTATTATGTTACCCGCTTAAATATTTTGGGTGCAACAATCGGTAATCCGATATTTTAGAGTAATTAGAAGTTTATCGTACTGGCCAGAAAGAAATGGACCGATTTTTTCGATTGCTTGTTTTTTTTTGTTGAAATCGCCTGCCAGTGCGGTCCAAAATTCAAAATCAAAATCCTCTAATGTGGTAAGCAGTGTTCGTTAAACGTAACACAAAACGTAGCATAATAAGATTTATATAAAAAATCTCAAGTGTAACTACTTACTACCTACTACCGACCAAGGAAAATAAGTTAAGTTATAATATAATAATATTTATTTTAGGCGACATGCGTCACACTGGCAACCCATTACTTTTTTTTTATCCCAATTAAAACCTGAACATTATGGTGTAAGCGACTACGAGTATAAAGAAACAGTCATGGTTTTGTCTATACGTCTTATGTGTTCTGCTTGTATGATGTATGTAATAAACAATAATTGATCTGTATATAATAATTATTATTAGGTATATCCAATTACTGAGGTCGAGGTGACGTCGTATTGAATTTTGTTAGTATTATGATTATAAAGATTAAATAACAACTATCTAATCCTAAGTAAGATCCCTAGCTGCGCAAAAATATCGATCGAAAATATAGTAAATGTTTTTTTTAAGCATGGGCCAATTTTTTTAAGTTCTAAAGTATACACTGTAGTGTAGAAGAAAGAGTACCTAACTTATTCTAATTGCCATTCACAACGGTTGCAAAATCTACTTTTTATAAAGAGTTAATATCCGTCAAAGTGTCTATTGTAGTTTTAATTGAAGAAAAGTTATTCTAATCGCTCAAATTATGGTAACAATACAATATAACTTGCTGATAATCGTCATTCTGAATTAACGATTATGGAAGAGCAATCTTGTGAATAAATCATACGTAAAATATTTAATATCACTCGCACAATAGCCAATCCGAGTGACACAAAGCTGTCAACGTTGGTTCTTTTTCAAGGCACATACAACCGTTTAGTTTCTCATGTTAAGCTATGAATGGCCAAAACCGTATTACATTTTTTGCCCAGAAATAGTTTTAGTAAAATTCATAATCATACGTAAATCCCATTGATGCCTACGCCGTGCACAAACATCCTGCGCTGCTCAATATGAGCAAATAAACATTCATTGAGTAAACTAAATGTGTGCAAACATACGACAAAAGCTCGCAAATAGGACGCCCTATAAATATACCCAATTGTCCCCATTCTGTCTGTCCGAATCCTTTTTTTTCTCCAGATTATCCCGCACAATGTGTTGAAAGGATTGAATCCAAGTTCCAAAATCGCTCATTTATTTTCGTCGCCACAAAAGCAGAGAAATGCCCTATAATTGCGGCCACAAAAACCCGGGCCGATTTCGTACAAAAACAAACTAGCAAAGCCATATTTAGGGCTATTTCCTGAAATCCAATTTCTCGCCGCCATATTTAAACAGAGATTAACAGATCGTTTTGGCGGGAAGTCTGTTCAGAAACCAAATGCGCGTCGTAAAACAACGCAACGGGTTAATCCCGCGTAATCCCGACATATGTATCTGCCGTTGGGTTTTGACGTAGATTTACAATTATTTACAAGAAGTGGTCGCGTCCTCCGCGTGTGTCGCCTCACGGTGAGCCGCGGATTAGCGCGCCGCTTGTTTATGATGCGCTGTCACCCGCTTAATTGTCTGTGGTCGCAGGAAAGCGCGGGAACGTAAAAACAAAATGGCCGATTGATTTATTCGGGGTTGCGATCGGCGCAGCTTTTCACAATATTTCTAGCGCAAGATGTTTTGTGTCGGATGAGAGATGGCTGGGTTTACTCGGATTATATCGGTGTCGTGTTACGCGACATGTTTTTGTTGGCAGCGTTTTGGAGTTGCTTTAATTTTTGTCGTAGACGTGAGAGGACACATGGCGTCGCTTAAAACGTGGGTTTTATGCGTCTCTCGCACCGTAAATACAATAAATGTTTGGACGCACTTGCCGCTACAACAAGGCTAATGATATATTTACAACGCTTGTAATTTTAATGGTTGCTTTACAAAGCAATGAAAGATTCCTTTCAACGAGTGGACTTTTATGACATGACGTAATCGTAAGTAGTACGGGTACGATGCGGAACCAGCCGAAATCTTCTCATTCATAACTGCCAGCAACAAATTAATTCAATATCCACCCCAACAAACAACAACACAGCTCTATAAAACGCCAAGGATCAACGCACAGAACTTGCCTACGATAACTTTTTCAACTTGCGAGTACAAGAAAATTTAACGTGAACTTATTACGAAATTAGTAAAGGTACAACAGCAATTACGAAGTGAAGTCCCAACTGGATCACCAATACGCAGTAAAATAAGGGGATTATTCCTCTTATAATTATACTTAATCACACTTAGAACGCCGCAACTCGGTTGTACAGTACAACTTGTTACAAAGTAACAAATGCCACTCACAACGCCATCTATCGCCTTATACGGTAAACTTTTACGAGCATTAAAGATGCACCGTACACCTTTACTTCCTAACAGGTTTTGGCTCATTGGATGATGTTTTATAGCAGTTTTATATTTCCAAATGTTGCGATTTGTAGAGTTGTTTTAAGTGGCTACGTAATAGGGGTGTTGTGAATAAGCTTCTGTATTAATTTCTGCAGAACTTCCGCATTGATTCAACGTCTGTATCCGTATCCGCAAAGAATCTGTGCGAAGGTAATACGTGTACAAGACATAAAAACTTTTTACCTGTTTCTTGTTACTGGCCACCTATAATATTGGTGGCAGTCAATTTGTTTTATGAATAAAATTCTTCTTCTTGCATACCAGCAAGCAAACGATGTTCCATTTTTGAAATGTATAGTAGATTGTTCAACAAGGGACTAAAACAAGCCATAATGTCACGAGATATTTAGACACCCGAGCATAGCGAGGGTGTCTATAGTTCGAGTGTCATTATGGTTGTTTAGTCTCGCGTTAAACACTCTACTTTTCACTTTGAATGCGAGGAAAAAAACGACGTTCTTTCTGTTTTATAAAAAAATACAATACTGATTACAACAAAGCTTTCCATGTACAAATATGTTTTAATCTAACCTAAGAAAAATTTAAAGAAAACGCGGTTTTTCTTTTCTTTTACTTTTTTTTGTGTAAAGTGACGCTTTGAATGCTTGCATATTTAGCCAACAGATTTTAACTTTAAACTATTTTAAGCTTATTATTATTACACTATGCATAATAAAATGTGTTAATAATTATTATATTGAAATAAATTATTATTCGTAATCAATAATCGTGTTTTGCG
This sequence comes from Adoxophyes honmai, assembly GCA_005406045.1. Classification (NCBI taxonomy): domain Eukaryota; kingdom Metazoa; phylum Arthropoda; class Insecta; order Lepidoptera; family Tortricidae; genus Adoxophyes; species Adoxophyes honmai. The sequence continues at coordinate 57,742 of BHDV01071008.1, read as the reverse complement.
AAATTAAATCACTTTTAAAAGTTTTTTTGGCAGAGTAACAATTACCGCCATTTTTAAAGACGTAGAAATAGCCTCGTTGACATTTTGAGGTTATTTTTACGTCTATAAAAATGGCGATAATCCTACGTTCATAAACACAGTGACTGGCTGTTTAAGAGGTTTCTAGGGCCAATTAAAAAAATATTACTTTAGCCCCTAGAGCTTAAAAAGGAGTTTTAGGCCCGCTATATAGGGACTAAAGAATCACTTTAAGAGCATGAGAAGTGAAAAATATTTTTAATGTTGTTATGAACAATGTGGATGCGGATTTTAAATAAGGATATACAGGGATGACTTTGCGGTGGCTCGTGCGTGCTGGCCCCGCGCTGTTACAATTGGTTAGATGACTAACTATTTAGTCCGTCATAAAGATTACTAATCTTTATGACGGACTAAATAGTTAGCCATCCCTGTATATCCTTATTTAAAATCCGCATCCACATTATTCATAACAACATTAAAAATATTTAGGATTACCAAAAAATACTGCACATAGTCATATTTATTTATTCTTTTGTTTGACAAGCAGTCAAGTGACGTCACGTTTGGGTACAATTTTTACCAAGGCGTGACGTCACGAGCTCCCACTCAGGAAGTTTGCTGATCTGTACTTTTGTCTATGTTTAATTATTTGATAAACCAAAAATACGTGTCTTTTTTTCATAATCTAACTTGCGGACTAATTAGAATTGATATTTAACCCTGTCATCATCCCTATTTAGTGATTTTATTTTTTAGTTGTGCGGGGTTAATTGACAACTCTTTACTTATTAGTTTAGAAGACACATAACATATTCTCACGCCTGTATTCCCAAGAGGGGTAGGCAGAGCACATGAATTCAAAAATCCAGTGCCACATTTAGCAATTTCAGCAGGGTAACCAGATGGTTAAACGTGATATTGCAGTGACAGGTTGCTAGCCCATCGCCCACAATACACTAACCCCTTTCCCAGAGTCGACTCTTACGACACCCACGGGAAGAAAGGGGGAGGTGCTATTCTAACCCGGCACCACACGGGGTTCTAACCCGGCACCACACGGGGTAAATTAGATTAGGGGTAGTTTAGAAGACTTAGATCTTAACTTTACGTGTGTGGTGTCGGGATAAAATATATAGCAGCTCTCCATTTCTTCCATGAATATCGTAAAAGGCGACTAAAGAAACAAGTTTGCGTATGCTTTAGGCGACAGGCTAGCAAGTTGTCACCTTTTCCCTGTTTTGAAACCTAAATTTACGCTAGAAGTGGCTGCGGCGCGTGAAATAGTTATTGTTTATGTCCGTGTCATATTTCGTGTGCTCTGCCTACGCTTACGGCTTATTTGGATAACATTTTTTTTTCATCGCCGTAGGTGTCGAGATAGGCGACTAAGGGAATAGGCTAGATGACTAGAAAAAACTATTTAATCCGTCAGATAGACTACGAAAAAATATTGTACCCATATTTTTTAATAAACTAAAAAATATGTCTCATTTTTTTCCATAATCAAACCTACGGACTAATTAGAATGATATGTTTTTAACCGTGTCATCATCGGTATTGGTTAGTTAGGGTATGCTTTAGGCGGGCTAGTGACTACGATTTGGATTAGGATTAGGTAAGAGTACCTTACCTACCTCTTTCTAATAAAAGACGAAATAATCTTTATTTTGTCTTTGTATCGTTTTGTGGGCTCTTCTTATTCCGTTTGGGAACAAAGGCTTGATGTTTGTTTATGTGTTGTATGTATAATAATATAGGTAGATACAATTTAAAAATCTGTACAAATACAACAATCTGATATTTTACTAAATTCATCATTTTTTTGTGAATGATAGTTCAATGTAAAAAAATATAAATACTTTCAAACTTACTTTATTGCTTAAGTAAGTTAAGTATCTTTTGTTATCGTACTCATTCTCGTTGCTTTCTAATTAGATAATTTGCAATTCTTGTACTTGATAAGTCTCAGGTCAATCATCCCAGTCAAAATAAATGGCTGCCATCAACCCCTTAACAGTCCCTCCCTCACTTTAAAAGAAAAAAAGGAAAAACCTTTTTTAAATTCGAGGGCCCCATTTTAAATTTATTAGTTACGGATTATTCTATTAATTTCAAGTTTACTGTAGTTTTTGAGTATCTTAAAACGACTACAGTCGTATTCCGTTGAAATTTACAGCGCGTTTTGATTTAAAACGGCTTTTTGAAATAGTTTCTTAGTCAATTGCATTTAATTAACTTTATCAAGTCGTGATGTCCAAAGGAATAAACATAATATATTATCAAACTGTGATTAAGAACATTTCAGAGATATCATTCAGATTTCAATTTAAAAGCATGTCAAGAAATAAAGAAATTTCTGCATCAGTGATTAAAAAAGAACATATAAAAACTTGCATCATCTTTCAAGTTATAATTTTTTATTAATAACGTTTTGTTGTTGACGTTAGACACCTGTTTTAATAATAAATGTATCTATAACTTCAAGGAATAATAAAAAAAATGTAGTAGCCGAAACTATTTCAGTTTTAGGCCTAAATGGTAGGACCATCGCACCGCCTCAACCGATCACAAATCCAATGGGAGTGTCCCAATCAAACACACACATAAGCAGTCCGCTTCGGACATTTATTGCGCCCAATATAACTTAAATTAAGCCTAATTTAAATTCGTTAAATAAAATCTTACGTTAACAATAAATAGCGACACTTCGTACTGTACACGTCCTATGAGTCCTATCACAGTTTTTAACAAGTTCACTGCCATTTCCGCGGTAGCCGCCGCTACCTCATCAAGGCTCCTTCTATCAGCTGTGCTTCACCAGCTGAGGGTCCGGCTCCTCCGTGGAACTGCTGGGCATCAGGCCCTGGATTCTCCTGTAGAGCTGGTGGTACGGGCTCGGCGGGGGCGGCGGCAGACGCAGCAACGGACTCGGAAGACCGTACCGACCATACACTGACAGCAAAGGAGGGTACAACCCTACCAGTGATGCGTAAGGGTTTCCAAACATGGGATGCAACATCGCTCCTCTTTTGAAAGCAGCTAATCGAGATCTAGAGGCCGCTGTCGACCGCCTCCTCAGCTTCCCTGTCGTTCCTCCGATAAACACATCATCCGACGACGGATCCAGCATCCAATAGTTCCCTTTCCCCGGGTCGTCGTAATGCCGGGGCACTTTGACGAAGCATTTGTTCAAGCTAAGATTGTGCCGTATAGAATTCTGCCAGCCCTGCTTATTCTCCTTGTAATAGGGAAAGTTCTTCATAATGTACTCGTATATCCCATTCAAAGTCAGTCGTTTTTCGGGGCTACTTCGTATGGCCATCATAATGAGCGCGTTGTAGCTGTACGCCGGCTTTTCGTTTTTCTTTTCTGGTGTCGAGGTCGGTGGCGGAGTCTCGGTGCCCGTGACGTCGAGCTCCGTGTCGGAAGGCGACGGGGACCGCGACGAGGCCTCGGGCAAGAGGTCTCTGATCGCGAAACTGTGCGGAGGCGTCATAGTGTGGCATGGCGCGACGCTCGCTCCCGACTAAGGTTGGCAGTGAGACTGGTCGCTAGGCCCCGCCTCTGGGGAACGCCCAGCCGCTCGTTCCCTCCCTTCCTCGCCCCATCGCTGCTCTTGCACATACCAACATCCACAAACCAGTCAAGCAAGATTTGTTGGTGTAGATTTAGAGTGCAGTTTCGCGTGACCAGGTTAACACACCCAGGGTAAAGGGTGCAGGGTTAAGACCGCGTTCGTCACGGCGAGTAAACATTTTTTTGTAAATTTTCACGCGTTGTTTAGGAATTTATTTAGTGACTGGTTTGGTTTAATGAATGGTGTTTGGGTGTAATTATTAATCGTGTTTAGCGTCAGAGCAGATGCGTGAACAATGTAATTGTAGTTAGGTTGGAATTGACAAATTTATCGTGTCGCCGATTTATCATTTTGAGGCGGCAATTTTTAGGCCTGGTTATTCATTTGTTTGAGTCCCTAAAAAGATGTCGGTGGACTTTATCATGCTACAGTTATTATAAGATTTATTTAGATTACATTCTTTGTAAAAGAAGGGGTATTGTACTAAAGTAATCAACCTACTACATACCTATAAGTATTATTAAGCATATGATATTTCCCTGATTCAGACTTCAATGTTTTTTGCAAAATTAAACTGAAACAGTTTTAGTGATTAGAATTACATATTTGTAGAGCACCTATACGCCGTTTCATTTAAGATAAACCATTCAACGGTCAGTATTTGAATTTTGATTGCAATAACACTTAGATACCTATACTATATGTTATAGGTAATGTTCTCAATACGAACGGTAGGGTATCACCATTTGCGGCGATGCCTTAAGTTTATTAAAAATTCTTATTTGAATCACTCTAATCTGAATTAGACTTTTTACATTTACTTAAATCGGATTTTTAAATTATTTTAGTATAATTGATAGAGTGCGTTTCGAAACTATAAGGTCGCATTCTTTTTGATCTTGCCGTGCATTTTTATTTAATCTAAACTGTATCTTAGGTACTCTTTGGTGATAAATGGATAAACTTTATTTGGATAATTCAACGATAGAGCCATTATTGTTTCTCCCTATCTGCACAATGTTAAAAGACAGCTGCGGAGAATGTTGTGCAGAATCTGGAATAAGAAAAAAATAATGGCATAAGTGTTGAACAATCCTTTAATTATACACTGTCAAACTTTTCTGGCCTTCGTGTTAAATAAAACCGATAAGCTCAGAGCTTTATGTATCGTGTAACATGTTGTTTATTCGTATTATTTCATTATAAGTGAGTCTCGCTGTAATTTTATTGTAAAAATATGTAAGTACTTTTACGTAAAATGGAGACTAACTCTTTTAAATAATTAAGCTTGCATCTAAAAACTTGTATAGAGGTACACAGTGTTTTATTTGACTTTCGTCACGAACAAGTACCTATCTGACATCGCAACGTTAATACCGAGTCCATTTAACATAGATCAAATTAAATGTAAACTCGGAACATCCTTATCATAATGAAACCTCAGCTGTTTTTCTAGAGATTCTACAAGCGCTAACTATCACAGATTAATAATACTAAACTAATTAGGTAGGAGTTTAATAAAAATTAACAGTTCCGGAACCATCTTTCTTGTATTTTTTTGTAAGAATATCGTGGTTTTTTTACAATAGTAGTCGGCAATAATCTTGGCAAGATTTGGTGGGGGTAGGTAGGTTTCCAGGTAACAGCGATGCGCGAACATCAAAATCTTGCCAAATTTATTGCCGACCACTATGCCAACGAGTAATAAGAATGAATAAAGAACTTAAAAACGTTTAACAGTACCTGAACCATGTTTGTATTTTTTGTACTTAAGTATTTAGTGTTTTTAAATCGAGTTTAACTCGATATGTTTCATACGTATTTTTCAAGACGAGCGAGTCTCACGGCAGTTTAACGTTAAATGTTTGATGTTTTTGTACAATACAGTACTTACTTATATCCTTCATCAATTCCTCATCATCATCATCCATTGATCAATTAACAACTGAATTTCAAATCCTCTATTGTAGTACTTTTTCCAAAATCTGAGTAGGTAGTTTAAGCTTTTGCAGTCGCCCGTACCAACTCCTTGCAAAGGCTGCATTCACAATTTCCAAAAAAAAACACCACAGAGATTTATCGAGTCACAAATGAACTAACCAAGGCGTAATCGATTAGCGGCTACCTACTGTAAGTCGACACAAATCGATGATTAGTGATGCCCTGAACTCGTTTGTTTCGTTCTATTTTGGAAACAAGGCATGTTTACCCTCCAGACCCCGCCCACCGCGCCACGCCCCGCCTAAATATAGATATATCTTCACAAGTATATGGTTATAGTCCTTTATACTACTGTATAAAATGCATAGAATAAAATAGTTATTGGGAATGAGAAAGCGAAAAGGTTGAGTTCGATTTGCAAATCGTAACTTAATTTAATACATGTAACGTAATAACATAACGCCTGTATTCCCAAATGGGTTAGGTAGAGCATACAAAACTTTACACAGTTAAAACCATGACCATTTCACGTTTCGCAGCCACTTCTAGCGTATTTTCAGGGTCTAAGTTGGGTCAATTCAATAGCGACAGGATGCTTAGTCTGACTATGCTAGTCATTCCCGTGTGGTGCCGGGTTAGAATAGCACCTCCCCCTTTCTTCCCGTGGGTGTCGTAAGAGTCGACTATGGGAAAGGGTTAGTGTATTGTGGGCGATGGGCTAGCAACCTGTCACCGCGATATCACGTTTAACCATCTGGTTACCCTGAATTTGCTAAACGTACATACATACATACATACATACATACATATTCTCACGCCTTTATTCCCAGAAGGAGTAGGCAGAGCACATGAATTCAAAAATCCAGTGCCACGTTTAGCAAATTCCGGGTAACCAGATGGTCAAACGTGATATTGTGGTGACAGGTTGCTAGCCCATCGCCCGCAATATACCAACCCTTTCCCAGAGTCGACTCTTACGACACCCACGGGAAGAAAGGGGGAGATGCTATTCTAACCCGGCACCACTCGGGTAAACGTGACACTGGATTTTTGAATTCATGTGCTCTGCCTACCTCTCTCGGGAATACAGGCGTGAGAATATGTATGTATGTATGTATGCTAGTCTGACGCCTAAAACATACCTAAACTATTTACACTTCGTCGCCTCTTCAAACATCCACGGGAGAAATGGAGAGGTGTTATCCAAAACCCGAAAAACACGGGAAAATTCGGATAAAATACATTTTGACCGTTACAAATTTAATCTCATGAAAAGGAATAGGTATACATATAAATAGTAGTGCTGCTGTATAATTGTGAACTACAAAGGCAAGCTTTATTGTAACAAATAAAACAAAATCTGAAAACAATTGAAGTGTAATTTTGACAACGCAACCAGAGCGAGCGTTTGCTGTGGGTGAAGACACAGGGGACAAGAATACAGAAGGCTATACCGACGCCATCTAGAATTAAAACTATTGTACCACATATACACCACGCCTGTGTTCCGAAACAGGGTAGGCAGAGCACACGAAACACTACATAGACGAAACCATAACTATTTCATGCTTCGTGGCGACTAATAGAATATTTTTAAAGTTTTAAGTTAGAGTTTAATAGTGACAGGTTGCTAGCCTGTCGCCTAAAACATACCTTAACCTATTTCCTGAGTCGCCTCTTAATACATCCACGGAAGCATCGGAGAGTTGTTCTATCCCGACATCACACAGGGGAATTACAACTATTGTACATTTTACATACATAACTCCTGTACTCCCAAAAAGCTACGTAGACAAAACCATGACTCTCTCATGCTTCATGGCCACTTGTAGCATATTTTTAGGTTTTAGTAGCTTGTAACTTTTACTTAGGTACGTAAGTAGGACACAGCTATAAGTTAGAATAAGACAGCAATGCGTGTCTCTCTTTTTTGCAGATAGCACCGTCCTTACTTACGTAAGTAAAACTTAAGGGGGTGATCGACAGGCGAGTAAAACCGACGGTTTTGTGGCTCGTCGGTAAAGCTCGCTAGTGGATCACTGCAAAACCGCGGTCTTAAAAACCGACGAGCCTGGCTCGCGTCTCGTCTTCTTGCTATAATTTTTACTCGGCGAGCCGAGCCGTCCGTCAGTAACGTTAGTATTCGGACGGACGTGCACCAGAAGAGCTGTTTACCTTCTCGAAAACAAACTGAACTACTACTTCGTAACGTGCTCAGTCCGTGGTACAATTAAATAATGGATCTACGTACTACGTATCTCGCTATTCGATCAGTGCCAACGAGCTACGAGCCAGGCTCGTCGGTTTTCAAAACCGCGGTTTTACTCGCCAGTCGATCAGTGTCAACGAGCAAGAGCCAGGCTCGTCGGTTTTCAAAACCGCGGTTTTACTCGCCTGTCGATCAGGGGCTTTACGTGAGTAGGGACACAGCTATAAGTTAGAACAAGAATTCTCGTCTCTCTTTTTTGCAGATAGCTCCGTCCTTACTTGCGTAAGTAAAACTTACGGGTGTAAGGTCGGCCTTAAGTTAGTGTTTAATAGTAACAGGAGGACGACGAGAGAGTGTTGCCGTGCGAAGCCTACAGATCGCAAAAGTTTAGTCGGACTCCACCGAGCCTGCTGTGCGTTTCTCCGCTGTGCTAATTGCTCAAATCTAGGTGAAGCACGCATCCAGTCGTATTTATTTATTTACTTAGTATTTACGAAACAGTAACGAGGACGGTTTTTTGCTTGCGGCGTGCGCCTGCGCGGGGATCGTTAGCAACTTTTATAAAGTCGATTTGTCGCTGAATTTTATTTCGGTGTGACTTTATGCGGTTGCTTTTTGGTGCAATGGGATTTTTAGCTAGAAATTAATGTTTTTTCGAGATAAATTTACGGATAGTGAGCTACAGAAATAGTGCCTCTTACTCTACATAATGGATGCATACATACATACAATCACGCGTATCCCAAATGGGGTAGGCAGAGCCACGAAACGTGATATAAACAAAACCATGATTAACACTATTTTCCGCAGCCACTTCTAGGATAATTTTAGGTTTGAAAACAGATGGAAAAGGTAGTATAATGTATAATAGTGACGGGTTGCTAGAAGTGACACGAAACGTGAAATAGTAATGGTTTTGTCTTTTTGTCTACAGACATGATGTATGTATGATACAAACTAAGACTGTTGATCATACAAATACCACGTTACTAGGATAGCATGGCACAGCAGTGGTGCGACAAGGTCCCCCATTACGTCGCGCCGACGCGGGCAGTTGTCAAACAGTTGCCGCGACACTAGCGCCGCCGTGGGGACACCACGAGTCAAGCGGCTAGCGGGACAAAAGAAAAACAAAAATAATGGAAACCGTTTCAGTTTCAAACTACATAACACCACGCCTGTATTTCGAAGTGGGGTAGGCAGAGCACACGTAACGCTGAATAGACAAAACTTTGGTTGGCTACTTCATGTTTCGTGGCCACTTCTAGCATAATTTTAGGTTCAAAAACGAAGAAAGAGGTAAAATAGTGACAAGTTGCTAGCCTGTCGCCTAAAACATAACCCTGATCCTCGGTCGCCTTTTACGACATCCATGGATGTAATGAAAAGGTGTTACCTATTCTATCCCGGCACCGCACAGGGAGGAAAAAATTTAGTCTTGGAATCTTCACTTTAAAAGTCACTTTTTACTCACGAGTAAATTCATTTCTCGTCTAAAAAAGCGGGTAAAAGTAACTTTGCAAGGCTAAAAATTATTCTCGTTTGATTAATCACTTAACAGAAACCATGAAAAAGGTTTCTATAAAACAAAATCTACCCACTACGCAGTCTCAAAATCTCCCAAATCATGGGAACCCTACTTTTTTCCATCAATTGGTCCAATCGTCGGTAAACACGCGCCGTGGTTTGACCCCCCTGCCCCACCCCGCAATAGCCATAAGTACAGGCACTGTGTGTGTATGTGTGTGTAGGTACAGACTGTCGTTAGTGCGTTGTGTGCAGTTTATGTCGACGACGTGTTTGTAGACAACTAAAAAGCGCCAAGATAACTACCACAACTGAATGAGTTGTTATTTACATTTAGGTACGATATAAATCACGCCTGTAATCCCATATGGAGTTGGCAGAGCACATGAAACAATACATAATCAAAACCGTGGCTATTTCACGTTTCTGAGCCACTTCTGGGAGATTTTTGGGTTTTCGAGAACCTTACATAGATACTTAATTGCCTAATCGGTGAACATGTTTCACGTAACGAAAAAAGCGCGGCGGTTGAACCGCTCCGGCTCACCCGTCTATTGTTTTTCTACCCAAGAAGCATCTTGTATTTATTTACGGAGCGATAGGAATGTAATTACTTGTGTAACGCCACTCCGAAGCCCTAGGGGTGGTGGACAACAAAACAAGATGAATCCTTATCGATAACCCTTGTTTAGAAATCTAAATATAGTCCACTATCTGTGCCCGCGACTTCGTCCGCGTGGAATAGTTATTTTGGACATCACCTTTCTTTCGCAATAAAAGGTACAGTCGACCAAGAAATTGGTCTACCCCCTCAAGATCGATATTCAGTTGAGCCTCATAGAACAACAAGGTCAATTTCCCCTCGCCAAAATATTATGACAGTGACAATGTCAACCTTGTGATAATTTTGATCTCACAGAAACTTTTGTCAAAAGTGGTAGACCACTTTCTTGGCCGACCGTACCTAACCTATGTCCTTTCTCAGGGTCTAAAGATTGTCTGTGCCAAATTTCATCAAAATCGGTTGAGAGGTTTAAGCGGGAAAGCGTAACAGACAGACAGAGTTACTTTCGCATTTATGATATTTAGTAGGGATGGAAACTTCGAGATATTAAGAAAGAACTTTAAACTACATTGTGAGAAAGACTCCAATAGAGAGATCTCTCTCTAGGCAGATGTTATGCCTGGGGACCGAATTCCACAGAGAAAAAGTTGGAAGTTGTATTTATGCAACCGATCATCGAAACTTCGTTAGCGCGATGTAGGGTCGTTTAGTTTGGCTATTCGACGAATGTGGCGCTGGGGCGCTACAACATAGATGACGAAAAAACATCCTGAACAAAAATTGTACCATGTGGTTTTCGAGATAGAATAACACATACCCATATCTTCCGTGGATATTGTAAGTCTAGGAATTAAGTTTAGATACGCTTTAGGCGACGGGCTAGCAACCTGTCACTATTATACCTCTTCCATCTGTTTTTAAACCTAAAATTATGCAAGAAGTAGCTGTGAACAATAGTCATGATATTGAATTCGTGTGCTGTCTAACCCATTTGTGAACACAGGTGGATTATAACTATGTATGTATTATGTAGAACTAATAGAAATCAAATAAATTTAGCTCATTACGTCACAGGCTAGCCCGTAGCCTTTCATGTAAGAGCCGCGGTTGCTGCAGCCAAACGCGCACCACGCGACAACATTCCGTACATTTTTATCATGGATTCATTCCTCTCTTCAACTCATTAACACAAAATGGGATCACCAATTAAAATCAGTCAAGCGTGAACCGTGCTCAAACTCCCCTTCTACCCTCCTCCATTGGTCGGGCAAATATTTGTTCTATTATTAAAACGCATCGTCGCGGCGCCCGCGGTGCCCAGGCGCAGGGCCCAGCACGATTGTGACAATTAACAATTGCTAGACTAACGTTTCTTCGAATTCTGCCTTAACTTCTACCACTTTTCCCAAACTAGTCTAGGAAAGGTAAAGACTAAAAGTTAATAATAAAGTATTTTCATACATACATACATTACGCCTGTATTCCGAAGTGGGGTAGGCAGAGCTCACGAAACATTATAAAACCAAAATCATCAGTAATGGCTCCTCAAACTACCTACATATAAATATGAGTGAGAATCGCGACAGTTTTAAACATTAAATATGAAATAGTCATGGTTTTGACTATGTAGCGTTTCGCATGCTCTGTCTACCCCATTTGGGAATACAGGCGTGATGTTTATTTATCCAAGCAAATAATCAGTCTTCTAAATATACGCATCTTGTTGTCTAGCAACTTGTACACAATTATATTCGAAATTCAAACTCAAGTACAACGACCACGAAAGAATCGGGAGCGGAACAAAAAACGTAAGTACCTACATCCAAACTATTTCAAACAACAATGGCATCACAACTTAACGTATTCATTTCGATAACTAAGTAACTTGTCCAATAGGGTTTTTGAACATTTTTGAAATATATTTTTAATAAATTCTTCATTATGTAATAAACACGATATATTAGTATTTCCG
>BHDV01071008.1:31480-44012 GCA_005406045.1 Adoxophyes honmai | reverse complement strand
AAAAAAAAAAAAAAAAAAAAAAAAATACAGCCGAATTGAATACCTCCTTTTTTGAAGTCGGTTAAAAATAGATAAAATACTTTTCTTGTTTGTTTCCCCACCCGTGCTTTTACATTGTTATTACATTTAGTTTTTTTTATTGAGATTAAAAGTGAGTGCCGCGGAATAGTATAAACTTTAAAAACTACAAAGAATCATGTTGTTCTATGCAAGTGTAAGGTGTGTTCTATGTAACCCGTTTAAGAATACGGGCGTGATGTTTATATGGATGCAATCAAGCTGAACCCCGCAGTCGTTGCAGCCGACGCCGCGGCCAGCACTAGACCAATCGATCTCTACCAACAAAAGCTATTTGGGTCAAACGAAAACCCGCAAAAACGCGCCAAAAGCGGCCAATAAAAACGTCCAAAGATTTACTGTTAACCGTGTCAACCTACACGCATCCCAAACAAGCGAAATAAATTTAGCACCGCATAAAGGGTGCGCCGCCATCTGGACTCCTCAACGATCAATTATCACATTGTCACAAACCGACAATTCTTAGCACGTCGTCGCGCCATATTGAGACATTCGTTACCGTATAAAAGACCCACGCTCCTATAAAACACCTACGCGCCATAATGGACCCTGCGTTCGAAATTTAAAGTCCATTTTTTTTACTGGCAACACCGTTGACAGGTGCGTTCGGAAAGCCTCCCACTGCTTGCCAACAATGCCGGGCATAAAGGCGGCCATTCAGGCTCACGTGTCGTGGAAGACTTAATTAAATCGGATACAGTACGTAGGCAGATGATTCGTCATTGTGTACCTCTGGGGACTTGTTTGGTAACATGTACGATGCCCTGGGAAAGTGGAGGGCTTTGCTTCTCACGTGAGGGTACAAATTTGGTCATTAGCTGAATGAAAAGCGTCAGATGAAGTTTTAAAATGTAAGGTAAGGGCGGAGACATTCTTAGCATCCTTGGTGTTGAAAGAACTGAAGTGGAGAAGTTTCAACGTCTCCTTGCTGGGCTAGTTCTTTCAAGTACATACACACATACAGTCATAGTTATTTAATATCATTGTAACTGTACATGTTTCCATTCTATATTCCGAGATCGATCGAAGCTTGGTGTATCAAAATTTATTTCATGGCACGATAACTAGTTAACCAGTAATAGTGTTTTAACTTTTGTAATACCTAGGTACCTATCTGTTTGTCTCAAATGCACTAAATAACTTGAATAGTGCTAATATGCTTAGCTATACGTCTGAGACTAAAAAAAAGTTTGGACGTAGTATACAGTGGTATACAAACATTTATAAATAAATATGTCTCTATAATAAACGTTTTTCCAAAAACATTTCCCATTCCCAGCAGAACAGTTGCCAGAAATTGGCAGCAAAAAACTGACATGACGTACTGCTTGTAACCGATTATTCCAAATCTCATTTCAATCGCTAAGCTGTCCAAATTGTGTCCAAAAATCTCATAACCCGTGACGTTTTTTTAGTTATCCACACAAACTAGCAGTCCGCACGCTTTCTCTAATCCTCTTTCTCAAATGGCCTTTTCGCAAATCCGTCACAAACGGACAATCAAAGGGCGAAAATAACTCGAATAACAAGACCGAGCAATCGTTAGTGTAGTGCCGTGTACAATTCGGACCCCCCGCTGGCAAAGCCGATCGACTTGGCGGGAAAGAAGCGAAAAAAAAACTGGCAGAACGGACACGAGGCAACGACAGATGCGGCAGAAAAAATACCGTCTATGATCAAAAGGTTATTTGTTTTGTTCGGAAAATAAAATATTTATTTATAATGTATCGTGTTGTTGGGAGTTAGGTGTTGAGCGTTAGTTTTTTTGTGCTATTATAATAAACAGTTCAAAGAAACTAGTAATTTTCAACTCAGTTCGTGTTCGCATATAAGGCAACCTATCATTATAAGTATTATAATATTTTCAAAGTCCTGATGTAGATCACGGAAACAATTCTTAAGTCGAAAAAATAGCGATTTACCTAACTTGGTCACGTTTAGTTTTTTACATTTAAGATATCAAAACTGTTTACTATCAAGAGCACCTATGGCAATTCTACCATATTCCTAGTGGCCTCAGTAAGCTCACCTCACGTATTCAATACTTGTAATACATTTTAAATAGGGCGTGTTTCTGCTAAATCTTCAAACATGTCACGTTATTGTAAACTGTAATGTCATTGTTAAATATATGTGGCATTATTTGTAGGCTTGCCTTTGCCAGTTGCAACAAATGAAAGAAATCGAGAGCATGCTCGAGCGTCAGCTGCTGTCGACAAAGAAATGAATTTAAAATGAACAATGCTATGCTAATAGTTTTCCAATGGTGCCTTTCAAAGAGACTGGTACGCGCAATCAAAGTGCCCACAATGAAGTAATCCCATAAGAGTCCTTCGGGGTTCTGCCAGAAAAACACAGTTGTGAAGTGTCATAATTTTAAAAAGAAAATCCAGGTGCCGCGATAAACAAAAGAGCTTTTCGGAATTCGAAGCACTTCCTACGAGTGGCCGTTTGAATTAATTTGTTGATTACACAACGAATACGGCTTCAACAATGGGGTCGCACGGAGTTCTCGTCCAACTCCCGCATTCGTTAACAATATAAAATAACTAACATTAACACAGTTGCTCAATTGAGCGTTCACAAGTTTTCTATTGTCTATGGCTGAAAATATTTTTCATTGTTTAGAATTTTTTTCAATTTTCGGAGCGCTCTCGTTCGGAGCACTTGACGGGCACAATGGGGGTATGAAAGGAGTTCCTAACCGGAAGATCCGGTGGGGGGGAGGTGCTTGAGCGGCGTGAGTGGCCATCGAACATGGCGACGACAATATTAATCAATATTTCAACAACATTAGCCGGGAAGCTCCTCAAGATGAGACTCCTACTTGGAATTTCGCTTACTTCACCCAATTTTTATTCATTTCTTTAAGACGTAGGTAGGTACTGAGACTAAATTCTTTCACGTAGATAGACTACGATTTTAAGATTGGAATAAACTTGCTAACTTCTAATCAGTGTCATTCAGTAACATAATTTCATGACAAACTATCTACTAAAATAACTTAGTTTGTAGGTATAGTTATGGACTAAAACTCGACTGAAAATTAATTAATAGCGTTTCTGATTCCTTAAAAAAACTATTAGCTGAGTGCACCACTCTTCTGCTACTCTTCGTAAACACAGGGCTGCGAAACCTAACTTTCTCATCTCCTTGTTTTTTCAACCGACACATTTATTTATTTGTTTATCAGACTATTTATACAACAGTCCGAAATCCGGACACAATCCCGCGCGCGCGCACTCGTCATTATCAAAACATTAGCTGTCCGCGGGGCGCCAATTATTTCACTGGCAACCCTTCACGCGGTGATTATTTCACTGGCAACACTGGGACGCTGTTGGCAACAATTTGCTGTCAAAATCGTAACTGTTCCAATTTGAAAAAGGGATGCGTTAAAATTGGAAGCTTTGCTGCTTTTGTTTAAGGTAGTAAATGGTGGCTGGGATTATGTGACTTGATACTGTTTGGGCCGCAATTAATGGCGATCGGCGCGTGGCAGCACGCTTCATGATGGACTGCGGATTGTTATTCCGTAATTATGCTAACGAGAGCGTTTTTGGACGAGATAATCCTGTAATGCTCAAGTGGGTTTTGTTTTCGTTTTGCTTTTTACGATGTTACTTGTTCAATACACGTACACCAGTGACTAACATAAACTTTTAGTTTAATAATTTTAAACAAAAAAAATGGTTGCCTGTAAAGTCGGTTTTACGGGCGAAGATTTTACGTGACAACGTCTTTTTCTCGGTAGAATATTTATTGATTTAAGACGTTGTCACGTCAACTCCCAATCGTGACAGCTGTCCATGTCTGCGTTTGACGTCTCACATGATACCATAGAGGCTTCGCACTATCGAAGCGCCACCTCCTTAACACTGCGGGCCTCTCTCTCGTTCGGTGACGTCATCGTAACGTTACCGAGCGTTACACTTTTTCATAAGTGACTCCCAGCCGCAACCTAATTTAAGACGTTGTCACGTCAAAAAAACCGACTTCAAATTAGCTTTATCCTGAAAGGAAACTTCTGTTTATGTACATATTTACTAAAGGTCAGGTAGGTATACATAGCTCTCAGCAGATTCAAGGCTTTAGAAGGAATAGCACTATCTGATTTAGAACCCTCTAAACTGTTAAGTAAACCCCACGATGAACGAGCATTAGCAGAAATGCAACGCTTGAGAAGCAGCAGGCCTGGCTAATTACTGAAACTATAATTTTCAGTCTGCAGGTGCATTCAGTATCGAAAAAAATATCCTTTAACTCCTAAAAATTAAGGAGTTGACCTTTCATCATCAGCTCAGTCATTTTTTTTTTACTGCCAAACGAAAAATGTACTAAAAACATTACCTGTGCCTATAAAATTTGAGGGTTGCCCTCGATTTCCCTCATATTCCATCATCAGGTCAAGATATGCTGACAATCGGACGACCTGGAAACTATACCCTTTCAGACAAAAAAAAATTCCAAATCGGTCCAGGCGTCTTCGAGTAATCAGCGAATACATATAAAAATACTTCCGTGGATGTCGCAAAAGGCGACTAAGGACATAGGTTAAAGTAAATTTTAGGCGACAGGCTATGAGGCTAGCAACCTGTCACTATTATACCTGCTAATTCAAAACCTACAAAAAATGTGCTAGAAGTGGCCACGAAGCGTGTCATAGACATAGTTTTGTCTATGTAGCGTTTTGTGTGCTCTGCCTACCACATTTAAGAATACAGGCGTGATTGTATGTAGGTATGTAAGTATGTACAAATGTAAATTTGGACTAAAATGCCCGAATGCCCGTTGATTTTTTTTTTATTTTAAGGATAATTCTAAAACTACTAGTTAGATCTTGATGAAATTAAAATGGGACCAATGGGAAGTCATTTGCTATCGAACACAAAAAGAACCATCGAAATCGGTCCACCCGTTTAGAAGTTCTGAGGTAACATACATAAAAAAAAATGATAAAAAAAAAAAATACAGCCGAATTGAATACCTCCTTTTTTGAAGTCGGTTAAAAACACGGTGCAACCTAATCAATATTGCCGTGTGTTTTCGGGGAATAATAGAGGCGACTAAGGAAATAGATTTAGGCGTGCTTTAGGCGACAGGCTAGCAACTTGTCACTATTATAGGTACCTATTCCATATGTTTTCAAGCCTAAAATTATACTAGAAGTGGCGACGAAGCGTGAAATAGTATAGTTTTGTCTGTGTCACGTCTATGATCTGCCTACCCCATTTGGGAACATAGCCGTGATTGTATGTATGTATGAAACAACAATTCTCGACTTCGATAGCACTTATTTATTGTCAGTAGGTGTCAACCTGCTGACCCACATCCTGCGCCCACGTTGGCTTGATTTATCGGATGCCCATTTAATTCAGGATGATAAAGATGATTCAATTAAAATCGAGTGTGAATTTTAAATCCCTGTACCTACGTACGACCAATGAAAATATAATCATGAATACGCAATACGAGTCGTATTATACGACCAACCGCAAAATGGCCGATACGCCCAATTTAATATTGTTACGTATTGGCCAATACGTGATATGACCAATTGTAAGTACTATAGGGCTTCTGGGGTGTAGCCTATAACTAATTTAATAAATAAAAGCAAATTTAAGGACTTCTTGAGATTTATTCCATACGTATTGACATTCTTTTCTGTTTATTTCTAGTGACACCTCATATCTTCTTTTTCAACAAATTCCAAATACAAATGTATATAAAACCTACTCTACAGTACCATCGAACCAATTGATTACTGACCCACCATAGAACCTATTCACAGTGAACGTCATAGTGACATTGCATTGATTGACAAAGGATCTGTGTATGACGTTTATTGTGACAACGCTCTGCAGTGGGTCAGGAATCAGTTGGTTCGATAGTACATACCTACTAAATTTATCTTTTGTCGTTTTTTAATAATTTGACAAAGCAAAACGTACGTGTTTCATTGAATATTTTTCCATAGGTAATCTAAATGAGAGACGAACATTAAGATGTATATTTTAACATAGTTGTTACCCTATTGTTTCGGCTGTCCTTCCTTCCATGCCGGAACACAACTAAACTTATTAAATATTAAAAAATATTATAAGAAATACTGAACGGTCAATAGCTATTATTCTAGCAGTGATTTGAATCAAGCGGAACGGAATATTTACAGTCCCGGATACGAATCGTCGGAAACAATGGTGATAAAGTTGTTTTCTTTACAATTTGTTTAATATCGCTTACAAATTCGCAGGTACACCATCGCTGGCGCGGGTCGTTGATTCTTCACACAACCTCAACTCTAATCTCGCCAACAATAGCACCAAAACTAATTCGCCATATGCCCATTCATCACGAATCAACTTTGTTTGAAGCTAACGACACCGGCTGTCCGCGCGCCGCGATCGGCTGCGTTCGGCTGATTTCGGAAATCATGCGAGTGAGCAATATCAATGAGCGTTCAAAAACAATAACACCGTTCCCACACCGCGCCCCGGGCCGCCCCGACTAATCGCCCTCTGCTTTATTCCTTTTACTTTTAATTGTTTTTGAACGAGAGGTTGGCAGTTATGCCCTCGGGCGTCGCCTCGTTTGTAAACGATACCGTTGTTAAAAAAAACATCCAACTATAACTTATCTGTGGTTTCTTTTCGAGCTATTGTTTGATGTTGTTTTTTAAAGCAAAAATAACACAACGGATTAACGTAACGTTTGCTTTATTATTTAGAAAATTATAAGTTAGATTCTGCCGACGCAATAGAATATAATGAAGCGTAATTGTAGAGTAAATTTCAAATAATAGGCACGATAGTGTACAATTATTTATTGATTGCAATTGCAGGCTATGTAGACTAGATCAATATGAATTGCACTAACGAACAATGGCTGCCGTCGGATTGTGCAATTGTAAATTGTGACCAATTAGCACTGGCAACATTTAATAGGTGGCTAAGTGCTATCCCACATTCGAATTTCAAAATTCGAGTGCCCTTTTCCCACAATTCTGAGAAAGCGGAAACTTGAGTCAGTGAACGAATTGAAGCGAATGGGTGTTTAATCGCAAGTGAACGACAAACAGGGCGCGAATTGTAGATTAAGAATATTTTAGCCGGCCATTGTGTTTGTTCGATTTTTTCGCTTATTGCTTGCTTGCCCATTATTGTGTTAAGCGTGTGCACTGGGTTTTTGAGTATATCGGAGTTTGCTAATGCGCCTGAGAAATCAGGAGTTTGCGATATTTTTAAGACCGACTTTAAGGGTACTGGGATCATGTCGCTTACGAACGCATGATCGACTCGACTAATTGGAATATTGGAATAATACTTACGACTGTAGTAGGCAGAGTGCACGAAACGCTACATAGACAAATCATTAATGTTTTGCGTTTGGTGCCCATTTTTAAAATATTTTTAGGTTTTAGTTTAGAAAAAGGCATATAAGAATGACAGGTTTAAAAGGAACCTCTGAAATCAGCAGTGTTTCTCTACAATATTTTGCACGTGGTATACACATGTCGAAGGCGGATTGTAAAATCCGCCGTTTTACATTACGCCTAGCCGTTTAGCAAAACCGCGCCGTTTTGTAAAGCGGCGGCTCAACGTTTAGCCGGATTGAATGCGGCTGAATAAAAAACCGCCGGAATGAATTCGGCGCTAAACGTTATTCATTACGGCTAGGCATAATGTAATACGGCGAGAGATTAGCCGCCACTTCGTCGTTTTTAGTTCAGATTTTTAACACTCGTGGCGCTGCCTAACATAAACAGTAGAGGATTTAGAGGTAATAATAGGTTAGATTAGGTTAGATTACATTAGATTAGGTTAGGTTAGGTTAGTTTATTTTATTTATATTTATTTTACTTTGCATTCTTTATTTTTTAAGTATAGTTACCCTTCAGTAGTAGTACAATGCGGCTAAACGTGGGCCGCCTTATTGAAGAACGTATCGCAATAACAATCCGGCTGAACGTTGAGCCGCCGCTTTACAAAACGGCGCTGTTTTGCAAAACGCCTAGCCGTTATGTAAAACGGCGGTTTATACAATCCGCCTGCGACATACATATAAACAAACCGCATCAAAATCCGTTGCGGAGTTTTGAAAATCTAAGCGTACCTACATAGGGACAGACAGCAGGAAGCTACTTTGTTTTGTGCCATGTAGTGATGATGAATGCATGATGACGATTATTCATCTTAGGACTTTATTCAGATCATAAATAATATTTCGTGTGGTTTCAGATTGAGAAATTATTTAATTTAATTTATTTATTACACCTCTAACTTAAAACCTAAAAATTAAGCCAGATATAGCTACGAACATAAAATAGACAAATAGTTAGCGTAGAATCCGATTGCGATGTATGTACGTACGTATATCACACGCTTCAAACTCTAGCTGATATTTACAACTTCATCGAGATAACAACATCCTCTTGGATGTTTTGTAGTTATGACCGTCAACCCATTCAAAAACAAAAAAGCGTCGCGTCACGCGCGTCCTACCCTCAAAACAACGCACGTGCACTGTTAGCCTCTTGTGCACCGTTTAGCGCGATTCAGCACGCGCTAGAGCGCCCCCTAGCGATGGGCTGATACACCGAGTGTTGCCAGCACGTGCTTAAAATTAAAATTGTCTATGGTCCTTGAGGGATTGATGGGTGAGTGACAGGCGGGGGTGGTAACACTATCAGTGTGATTCAGCCTCTGGTTGCCTTGGTGTTCAGATTTACTGTGGTCAAAGACAACCCAAAAAAACGAAAGATACACCATATATTATAAATCGGAAAGTGAGTTTGTTTGTTTGTTTGTTTGTTCCGCTTTGACGCCGTAACTACTGAACCGATTGCTTTGAAATTTTGCAGACGTACAGTTAACAATCCGGATTAAATAATAGGGTACTTTTTATCCTGGAAAAAATGATATTCCCGAGAAAAAACAAATTCCACGCGAGCGAAGCCGCGGGCGGAAAGCTAGTATAAAATAATTTTATAACATCACACCTGTATTCCCAACTGGGGTAGGTAGAGAGCATAATTGCAATGTTTGGTACATGTCAAAACCATGACTTCATAGCTACATACTTTTATCATAATTGTAGGTACAAACATAGATGAATGAGGTAAAATACTGATTATTCGCTTAGTTAGGGGGTAGGCAGAGCACACGAATCGATACATAGACAAAGCGACGTCTATTTCATATTACGCAGCCACTCTCAGCTTAATTTCAGGTTTAGAAACAAATGATAGAGGTAATTATAGTGGCAGGTTCCTAGCCTGTCGCCTAAAACATACCTAAACTGATCTGTTTAGTTGCATCTTACGACATCCATGGACGAAATGGAGTCACTGGTCTCGTGTTAAGACTAAGTATCATTTCGTGTGCTCTGCCTACCCCACTAGGGAATGCAGGCGTGATGTATGTATACATACATACATACATACAATCACCCCTGTATTCCCAAACGGGAGGCGGTAGGCAGAGCACACAAAACGCTACATAAGACAAAACGATGACCATTTCACGTTTTGTAGCCACTTCTAGCATAATATTTTTTAGGTTTTGAGGTGGCAGATACAATAGTGACAGGTTGCTAGCCTGTCGCCTAAAATGTACCTTAACCTATGTCTTTAGTCGCCTCTTACGACATCCACGGAAGAAATGGAGAGGTGTTATTCTAAACCCGACACCACACGGTCGTGTAATACTAATCCAATAGCCAACTCTAGTCGGTCACATCTAGGGTTGCCAACCCTACTATATAATATAGTATCCTACTATATTAGGGGTCCAACTGCTATATTTTTATAAATAAAATATAGTAGGCAAAACTACTATATTTTTATCATCAAAGTCGCTAAACTTGGTTTCTATTTTTTTATCACACTTTCAGAATATTTCTGAATGAAAATGTTACTTACATTTACATACACCCCGCAGTGCTTGTATTGCAATGCAATTCGGGAAAAAAGAACGCAACAAAGCAGGAATAGACTTAATAAAAGCAGAACTATTGATCAGTATTAATTTGAATCTTGACTGTCTTACAAGCTTTGACAATTTCTTGAAAAACAAAAATTTGTTAATGAAAGCTCAAAGCAGTAAAAAATATATGTTTAAAAAATAATTAAATATTATTTGAAACCTACTATATTTTTTATTAATAATTCCCGAACTACTATATTTTTATGGGTTTTGAAGTCAAAACTACTATATTGGGTTCAAAAAAAGTTGGCAACCCTAGTCACATCGGTCATTGATTACACGTCTAACTAGCAATAAACTTTTAATTATTTTCTTAGTCGCTTCTTACGTTGCCCATGATTATTACATTGATTTCCATACAAAATATTTAGTTATCAATAGTGGCACAAAATAATATTTTTTAACCGCTCATTGGTGTCTTGGGTGTAACGGGTATAGTTTAGTTTTATGCAGTTTTCTTTACCCACCGGTAGTAAAAAACGTGTTTAATCTAACTTTAGTTATTATATGAAATATCAGTTTCGTCTCATTTAAATCGAATAATAATACAAGACGTGTTACAAGACTTACAAGAGCAGTTATGTTCACGCGTTGCGCTAAACTGGTTCTTAGCGCCATCTATGGGTGAGTAGCAAAACTAAAAACAGTAAAAAGTTTTTGGTAATGTATTTTGCGTAATAATACAAAATTTTACGGTACCTAAATGCTGTTGATAGTATAATGATGAACATCAGTCTGTGAGTTGTCTATCGCAAATATCGCAATCAGGTAATTTTATTATTAATTACCTTCCGGTCTATAAAATTCATACATACATACAATCACGCCTGCGTTCCCAAATGGGGTAGGCAGAGCACACGAAATGTGACATAGACAAACCCATTATTATGGCTATATCACGGTTCGCAGCCACTTCTAGCATAGTTTTAGGCTTGCAAAGATGGAAGAGGTAGAATAGTGACAGGTTGATAGCCTCTCGTCTAAAGCATATCTAAAGTCTAAACCCATTTCCTTAGTCGCCTCTTACGACATCCACGGCAGAAATGGAGAAGCGTTATTCTATCCCAGAACTCCACACGGTAAACACACACTTACACATTAACACACTGGTGGTAAAAAATACGTACTTAATGTAGCTTTATTTATTATATGAACTACCGGTTTAATAATAAATATTATATGTAGTTAATTAATATCACATAATAGTATTAGTATGTTTTTACGCGTTGCACTAAGCTGGTTTTTAGCGCCATCTATGGGTGAGTAGCAAAATTAAAAACTGAAAAGTTTGTTGTACATTTTTGTGAAATAAAGCAAAAAAATATGCTGTAAATACTGTTCCTATCATAATAATGAACATAGATGTGAAAGTTGTCTATCGCAATCAGAGAAGTTTTATTGTTAGTTACCTATCCGTCTAAAAATAACTTAGTTTTAATTTAAAAGCTAAATAGAGGTCAAGTTCTCTTCTAACTGAAATGTTAATAATAACATGGCGTATTAACTGGAACCACCACGCAACCTACGTCCTTACTATTTTCCCTAAAGGCCATCGTAAACGGATATCCAGTCTCGAATGACAATTACCCACCATCAAATATTTGCTGGCCCTCTGTTGATCGTAATTTGCATCTTTATCCACCAGTATACATAGACCTTCCACAACTCACAAATCACTTGAAATCGTAGATCTTACTAAAATGGCAATAGTACCAGTATAACGAGACCCGTACATGCCTTGGTAACAGAACAAATTGGGGTCTTTTGACACTGGATAAAGTGTGCCTTGAATTGAAAGTAACTAAAAGAAGAAACGTGCGTTCGAAATTCAAACGTAAGTGTGCAGAATGAGACTTAAATAGCAATGAATACTTTCTGACTAAGTATTTTTTTACCAGGTATCTTACTGGCCAGTATTTATATACCTTTGAACCAGATGAAAGTGCTAGAAAGCAGGGGCCAACTTGTGCTGGTGTTTCTTTCGAATTTGAGACGCAATTTTGTCACCCCTAACGAGGCTCGACTTACTTGTTTGCAGTCCAAGTGTGACATTTGGAAGAAAATATTGCGGGAATAAACGCGGGTTTTCGATGACTAGTGGGTTTCGGGTGACTTCTGGGGTCTAATAAGTACCTCTTACCTATACGTACAGTCTGAAACAAAGATATCGAAATGGTCAAGGTACTTACCAAAAAAATACGATCTTGACATTGTGAAAATGTCTATGAATAATTTTGAGGTAAGTGCTTCAAATACGCAAAGGTTTTTTTTGCACTTCATTTCTTGTTTTTCATAGTAAAATAATTTTATTTTTAAATTTGTTCTTTGAACACAATTTATAAAGTCTGGACTCCGGCTGTTCCTAAATCTATAAATTAAGCTAAAGCATAAAACATTAAAACTAAACTAATCTATAAAAAGGAAATAACTAAAACTAAATATTTACATAAAACTAATCTAAAGCCCCCCTT